>CM065370.1:27194235-27276735 GCA_033032245.1 Poecilia picta
ACTTTTTACAATGTAACTTACCTTAACAGCGATGTGAGGGAGAAAAAGTTACTACCCAAATGCATAACGGTGCACAGAAAGTCTTTCCAAGTCAGAAAATAAATATGTGTTTCCGACTCATCACTTCCTCTTCCGCTGGAGCTCCAAATGTGGTTAGAAAAGGCCTTTTCTTCTAAATATGGTCACAGTGACGTCTACGTCTAGCTGTGACGTATCACTTCCAAAAATTTACAATCTATTAGAAATATGTTTCCATGTTAAAGGTCAAATCCTGCCTTCTAAATTACAATAAAACCCTGAAATGAGTGAACTCAGGTTTAGTTTTATTGTCTTTCTCGGAACATGTGACGTCAGAACAGTGATCTGGACAAACCCATAGACATCAATACATAGACGCCGCATGGAGGCTGAGTCGTACGTAACAGCGTCCGCCATCTTCTATGTGGCAGCAGGGCCACATTCAATATGGCGGACGCTGTTACGTATTCATGTCTATGGACACACCCAGATCGCTGTTCTCATCAAATGCGGAAGCAACAACAGACATCATGGTTGCCTTGACTGTCCCGTTATTCGTTTTGACTTTGTTCTCGCTCAGTTTTACATCTGCTGGTAAGTTGCTGGAGTTAAACCGAACCGAGTCGCATCTTTGGTTATAGGGCCTCCGAACCCAAGTTCAGATATATGGGTTGTATTACATCGAGTTGAGTCCTCAGGGTGGAGTGACCACAGTCCGTATAGAGATAAGTAGCCTTGGGGAAAAGTTACTTCATGAAAACTAATTCAGCAGGAAACACAACCCGGTTCAGGACTGGACTAACTGGACTGGCCGTCTTGCTGTCGGTCGGCCCTAGTCTGGCACAAACTAACTAACAAAGGGTATAAAATTTAAGCTTCTCCCACCACCGCGGCCCATTGGTTGGTTTTCCTGAAGAACATCCAGTAAAACCTCTCAGCCCTCCTGGACTCTCCCCTCGTATTTGTCCAGTTATCAGACTTTTCCTGAAAGATAATCAGAGTTGGAGGTTTTTACTACGGAGGCCTGCAGGAAACATGGGAAACATTTTCTCTTTCGTTTCCTCGCCAAACGTTTGAGTCTGCAGAAAGCCAACACAAAAGAGGCACGATCAAAACTTATGATATAATAACCCAGAAATAGTCCAAATAGTTTTAATGTATTTTTATTCCTTTCCTTCTAATGGAAAGTTTCTGTTTATATCGTAGGTTTATGGTGCCTTTCTATCCTAAATAAAAAGATGTAAGACCTTTTTCCATGATATTGGTAAAACCTCACAGAAGCCTTGTATTATAGCAGAAAGTATGAAGTGCACCTTAAGAAAGACTTACAGTTCAGTTATGCTCTATGAACTAATCAGTACAGTATTGGGAGGAAACGCTAAAGAAGAACAATCCTTAGGTTCCCTAGATCAGGGGTGTCAAACTCCAGCCCTCAGTCCTGCAGGTTTTAGATGAGCCACAGGTACAAAACCCTGGAATGAAACGGCTTCATGTCCTGCTGTAGATCGGCTCTCCAGAGCCTTAATGACGTAGTTATTATATTCAGGTGCAGCAGAGGAACATCTAAAACAGTGGTCCCCAAACTACGGCCCGCGGGCCGGATTCGGCCCACCTCCCCATTTGGTCCGGCCCCCTGAACAATACCAGAAACCATTCAGTTTTTTTCATTTACCGTATTTTCCGGACTTTAAGCCGTTTATATGTGGATTTTTCTTTGACCACCAGGGGGCTCTTTAGCAGGAAGTGAATCATTGGAAGTCTGGTTACTTGCCCGTGCCAACATTGAGTAACAGATCAGATGTCTTTGGAAAGTTTCTTTTTCAAAGGGTAAAAGGTCCAGAGAGACAGGAGGATGGATTTATCCCGGACCGGTAGGTGAGTCTCACATTACAAGCAGCTCTGCGTAACATGCGGCGACCGGCTGCTAATGAGGCAATGAAGCTTCAAGCTGCTTTACCAAGAGGCTGTGGATATAAGCAACACTTCAGGTGTCATTGACTCTCATCACTCCCAGATGGGACCGTCTGGTAGCAGAGAAACAAGCTCAGGGCTCCGTTAGTCGTTATCGTGATTTAAAATTTTCACAAAAGTAAAATGTTTGTTTTTGTGGCGCTTCAGTATCTTATTTTGAATTTATACATATATAATCGTTACCATGGCAACCAGAGTAGGGAGCCTTTGGGTGGTGGTGAAGAGGAGATGAGTAGAGCTTGTGAGTCTTAAGTCTGGTTTAGACGAAAGATTTAAGAATGTCGGCTGATTCTCCAAACCTCTGTGACCACAGAGCTGATAAAAGTCCAACAGTTTCGATCGGTTCGTGTCTCCAAGGCAGGAGGAGAAACACGAACCGATTCCAGAGGATAATCCAGTAAAACCTCCAACATGGCATAAGGGAATTTAGAATAACCAAACATGATGACGATGAAGCACTAGTGATGGTTTGTGGAGTCATTTTAAGAGATAAAAGACATGAAAAGGCAATGGATGAAAGACGACAGGCGCAGCTGCTCTATTTGCTGCTCTATGATTTGCAGGTGAATATGTTTTTTCATAGTTAACATTTTTAACTGAATAAACATAATAAACATTTCCACATATCATCTCTGATATCCACCAGACTCTCAGTTATCTCAGCTGTCTGGGATTCTCCTCTGTTCTGACGTCACTGTGCTTTCTGATTGGCTACCTGTCACATTCAGCAGGTTGTTCTCGTTCCCAGTCAGGTAAAAACCCCACAGGCTGGATAAAAGGGCCAAGACAACCAAATAGGGCAGATTCAGGATTTAGTGGGACACCAACATGCAGAAGCCTCATCAAACTGTTCAGGCCCCCTTGTCCTCCTTGTCCCCTGGGTCGCAACAAAATGTCCAAGTCTTGTTCGGTCGGCGGTAACAAAAAGGTTTGAACCACTGATTTAGCACATGCTAGTAGCAACACGAAGGATCAGCACTTTTACTGTTACCGTTCGGAAACTACCGTAATAAGTTCTGTTAAATCTAATCTTGGCAACTTTTTCTTTTTCAACCGCAATTAATGTGATATTCAACTGACCTGTTATGACTCAAATGTTGGCTGTCCGCCTCCATCTGCTGCTGCATCGTTGTGAAAAACCTGGAGCGGCAGAGAAATCTGAGGCTTATATGTGTGTTTACTCGTTAAAAAAACTTTGGGGTTGTGGCTTATAGTCCGGTGCGGCTCATAGTTCGGAAAATACGGACTATAATCCTTCCCGGATTTTTTCTGTGAAGAACCCAGATAATGTTATTTGGTTGTGCTTGCTTTAAAACGATACATTTTTACATTTAGTCTCTCCTGCAATCGTCACACTTTTTCTGTTACAAACTGACTCTGACCCCCAGCAGAGAAGGAAGAAGTTATGTGGCCCTCAGGAAAAGGTTTGGGGACCACTGAGCTAAAAGCTCCAGGACAGCAGAGAACTGGAGTTTGACACCTCTGACCTGGAGGGCTCTGTTGTAATTCATTCATTCAAACTTTATTGAATAATAATGAGATAAACATAATAGAGGCCATTATGGATGATAATCCATCCATCCATCCATTTTCTTGCACCCTTGTCCCTTAGTGGGGTCGGGAGTTGCTGGTGCCTATCTCTAGCTGACGTTCCGGGCGAGAGGCGGGGTTTGCCCTGGACAGGTCGCCAGTCTGTCGCAATGGATGATAATATGTTTTATATATATATGTATATATATAAATAAATATTTTGAAACGACAAACACAATATAGGTAACATTCTCATTAAGTCTATGCATATATACCTCAGTGGCTCCTCAGACCTTCTGGTCCAGGAAAGACGTTTATCAGTGGAAATGCTAAGTAGCCTGAGTCGGACAGCTGATGTTTCCACTGTTGGTCTTAATAACTGGGACAAGCAACACATCCAGCATCGAGTCTGGTAGTAGCCATGGATCATGATACCACAGAGCGCTGAAGAGGAGATGGTTCTTCTAAACTAGTATGTTTTAAATATTCTGCAGTTATGTGATCCAAACCACTGACTTTATCTGGTAACCTATGAATAGTTTCCCTTAAATACTTCATCTGGTAATATAATTATAGATTTAGTTGTCAGAATCGGCTTCATATGGTTCATTTTTTGTATTATTAAATAATCCACTACACTGTTGTCTCATGGTATACCATGAATATTATGGAGGGTTAATAAATAATATTTTAAGCTTATAACTCTTTCCAAAAAATTTGACATTTCACAGCATTTCTCTGGCCAAAATATGAAGCAAATAGTAAATGTGTATCTGGCAAATGTATTCTGTATTCATCATTTATAAATCAAATGTGAAAACAAGTTTGCCAAAGTGCTGCACATACTAATAAAAAGTGAAATAAAATAAAAACACAGACTCACAACCGATCAAAAGCAATGTCAGCTGTTCATGTGTGCAGTAAAACCTGGTCTGACATAACTGATAATTAAAGCTCATGTTTTCTACCTCCATCCATTTATGTCCTCTGGTGTGTCATGAAGCTTCTCAGATTGTATAAGTATAAATACAGGGTCACCAGGGCCATTTTCTGTCAGCCTGGTCCTGCTCACATACATCATGCTTATATGGCTTATAAGCATGTATAAGCATACAAGCATGGCTTATGCATAAGCTGTACACAAAAACATTTGCAGTGCAAAGTGTCATGTACAAATTTGCATGCATAAAAATCTGCTAATGAAAAATTAAATCTTCTATCTGAGGTGTTTTTCTAGTGTTCTGCTTCAAAGTATACCGTTCTGAAGTAAACTAAGAAGAACTATCTTCTTTTTAAAGGCATTACATTGTCTAACGACACATCCAATGAGGAAGTAACACTTTGAACAAGATCCTACATTAATGAGTAGAAGTTAACTTCTTCTACTCATTAACAGACCATCCAGCATCACAAGATGTTTATCTGCTGCTACTGGGTTTATTGTTGACCCTGAACTGTTTCAGAGCATGAAGAGACCTCTGTAGATTCAACATATTTTTCATACATTTGGCCACCAGATGCCACCAAGAAAATCTTTGTTACAAAAATCCACTTTGCTTTGCTCTGTTTCGTCTCCTGCAGATCAGAAAAACGTCACAGCAGAACCTGGAGACACCGTCATTCTACCATGCAGAACCTCTGACCAGAAACCTATTGCAGCTGTGGACTGGACCAGAAGAGATTTGGGGAAGAAATACGTTCTTTCTTTCAGAGATGGGCAATCTGACCCTGAAAACCAGCATCCATCTTATAAGAACCGAGTGGATCTGCAGGACAGACAGATGAAGAATGGAAACGTGTCTCTGGTTCTGAAGAACCTGACGACTAACGATAACGGAACGTATGAATGTCTAGTCCAGAATGAAGGAGAAAGTGGTAAGGGGAAACTCATCAGTACCATCAACCTGCAAGTTGTTTCTCCAGGTGAGTCTGTTTGTCTCTGGACCAGAACCTCCAGCAGCTTCCTGGTTCTGAATACCAGAGAGAAATATCTCAGATCAGATGTTGTTGAGGCTCAGTAGTAGGACTGGATGATACGACCTGAAAATCGTCTCTCGTTACCTTTGGTCTTTATCTTAGTGCAAGTTCCTGAGATGTCCAGAGGTTAGTTTGGTTAAAGTTGATCCTATAGGTTACCAGTAAAGCCAACCTGATGTTACTTAATATCTCTTGTTTCTTATTCCAAAGGTGTAGAAGAAAATCAACTGTTGCTCTAATCACAAAGTTAAAATGGGACAGGCACCATATTAACGCATGGTAGTTAGTCAAGGAGTTCACACAGAGTAAAAGAAATGAATTTCCTCTAACTGAAATAACCAAACACCCAGATGGAAGGAAAATATGTGGCTTTTATATCAATAACAAGGGCTGCCATCTATTGACACAAAACAAAACCACAGGCCACTGAAAATTTAAAAATATAACTTTGATGTAATGCACCCATTTTCCCCTCTGTTCACCACCCGGGTCCATTACCAGTTCAGGACCCGACCAAACCCTTCAGTGTTACTAACTTGAGAAATGATGAGATTTGGTTAAGCATAAAACAAGTTTTAGTGCTGAAAATGATCAGATGTTACAAGTCATATAAATGGATCAAATACAGAGTTACATTCACCGTCCAGCGCTGGGCGTCACTTAGCAAACCCTAGTGATGTGACCAACTGAGGCAAAGACTGCAGCGAGTTTAGCTTTTATCTTCTCATTCTGCACTCTCTCAAAGGGGTGTTGGCCTATGAGGGAACTTTCCTGCCATAATCCAAGAGTTCACATCTTTAATGTGAAAGCAGGACTTCACGTCTTTCTTCTCAAAACTTGTAACGCTTCCACTCAAAACTTCTCCTCGCTCTCACACTTGGTCTCTGCTCGCTTACACAACATCCTCTGCTGCTTCTGCAACAAAAATCCACCATCGCTTAGCAACCATTCAGCCAATAGAATGATGATGTTGTACTGGGTGCATTTGTTTCCTTGTAGTGGGTGTTCGTACTATTGATTGTAATAACCAGCGCCACCCACTGGATGTAGGGAGAAACAACAACCTCAGCTTCCTGCTCCGTGTTACACTAAACATCCACCAGCAGTGCTACTGATTGCTGACAGCTACTGATCTTAGGAGGAGTTTGTTCATTCAACCAGCTCCCTACATCCAGTGGGTGGCGCAGGTTGTTACAATCGATAGTAGACACACAGGAACACCTTCTACAAGGAAACAAACGCACCCAGTACAACACCATCATTCTATTGGCTGAAAGGTTGCCAGGCGACTGTTCCAAAAGGCATTTTCAAAGCGAGCAGAGAGTCCGAGCAGAGACCAACTGTGAGGATGAGGAGAAGTTTTGAGCTTTACAGCTTTTGAGCTTTGCAACTTTGTTGCATTATAACAAAGTAAAATTTTTAAGAAAAGTATTAAAAGTTTTGAGAACAAAAGACATGAAATCCTGTTTTCAGACTGAAAATATGTGCTCTTGGATTATGGCAGCAAAATTCCTCCATATTGGCCTTGATAAGTTGCCTGTTGCAGTCTTGTACGTTATGGTTATGTGAGCAGATGAAAAGACAAAGGAAGGACACAGAATGATTTAATCCATAACAGTTTAAAGCTGCAGTATGAAACTTTTACAAAGAATGTTTTTAACATATTTATTAAAACTGTCACCATGTCATGATACAAATAATCTGTAAAAGATGGCTGTCCTCTTCTTCTTCCCTGAGCTTCTACTGCTGTCTGAAGAAATGGTCCACTCTGACCAACATCAACCAATCAGAGCCAGGAGGAGGGTCTTAGTGGTAGAAGTAACTTCAACCAGTCAAACCTCTCAGTGTAAAACACACGTTAGGTTGCATGAACTTACACTTTAAGCAAACTGTATTCAGACAAGATAAAGTTTAAATGGAAATTTACATCAATATTAGTGAGAATCCTTTACATGTCGATTTTCTAACACCTTTGTCCTTTACTGCTGGTGCTGCACCAGTGAACGTTTGGGTGAGAGGTGGGGTCACCTGGACAGGTCGGAGGGCAGCACAGAGATGGACAGGACAAACAACAAATCCCCACACCTATAGGGAGAATTTAGAGCAGTGGTGCCCAAAGTGGGTCCTGGAGGTCCGGCATCCTGCATGTTTTATTCTCTCCCTAGTTTAACACACCTGGATCAAATGATGGATCATTAGAGGCCTGAGAAGAACATTGACATGCTGAGAAGGTTGTTACTCCTAAGCATGTTAATGCTGAAAATTACTCACCAGGAGAGAACTGAAAAATGCAGGATGCTGGACCTCAAGGACCCACTTTGGGGACCCCTGATTTAGAGAGATCAATTAACCTGACAGTCATGTTGTTGGACTGTGGGAGGAAGCCGGAGAACCCAGAGAGAACCCACCATGAACAGGGAGAACATGGAGACTCCATGTTCTCCCTGGTCATGGTGGGTTTTCTCCAGGTTCTCCGGTTTCCTCCCACAGTCCAACAACATGACTGTCAGGTTGATTGGTCTGTCTAAATTGCCCCTAGGTGTGAGTGTGTACATCATTGTTTGTCCTGTGTGTCTCTGTGTTGCCCTGCGACAGACTGGTGACCTGTCCAGGGTGACTCCGCCTCTCACCTGGAACGTTAGCTGGAGAGGCAGCAGCTCCTCCTGACCCCATTAAGGGACAAGGGTGTAAGAAAATGGATGGATGGATGGATGGAGTAAAATTAAGTATGCAAGTAGGTTGCTTAAATTTGTTCTATTAGTTTTAGATATTGAAATGTCTCCCCATGAGCAACAGTCTAAAGCAACGTGCAAAATACACATAAAACCATCCAGACTTATCAAAATGCTAGTAGTTGCATTTTATTCAAGCTGCAGTTCATAACTGTAATAAAAATCTGTTTTCTCCATATTTGTTGAAGCTTCAACATGTAGCAGTTTATGAGAGAGATAATCTGTGGAAACAATCAACCGTTCTGACCAAAACAACCAATCAGAACCAGGAGGAGGGTCTTAGCGCTGTCAATCATCCTCATTCACTCACTGCTAGATGTGCTAATGGTGGAGAAGCAACTTATCATAATAAGAAACCGTTTATCTGCCGTCATTGGTAGCTATGCTAACTAAACTGGCATTCACAGTTTGAATCTGCACAGCTCTGTGCTACGCTAAGTGCAGCACAGCACAAATCAAGGGGGAGGAAGGATGAGCAGCACCACATGAGATTGTGATTGACAGCACTAAAACTCTCCTGCCTCTGATTGGTTGTTTCTAGAGAACCCTGGCAGAAAGCAGAGGACATAGATTTTTCACAGATTATCTCTCATACCATAATGTCACAACATAATGACAGTTTTAAAAAGTATGTGAAATAATATTTATATAAGTGACAGGGTTTCCCCCATTGTATTATAAGCCTGGCGGCCCGCCATGCTTTGCTAGCCCCGCCGCCAGGCTAAGCGTTGCTTGTTTACGTTTCCAGGGGTAAAAAAAAAAAAACGCTGCAAGATCTAGCAGAGCAGATTTATTCAAAGGATAGGTTGATAATAGGTAGGTTTATAGTTTATGCATTTAAACCCGACAGTTTGCGGACCAACCACACAGGCCTATGTATGCCTAAACAATTGACATTTATGTATCTGTGGTCTGTTTTAAAATATTTGTGTCTATGGGGCCCCTGAAGCCCTGATAGAACCACTGACTTAATTTCCTGTCAACTTAACATCTTTTAATACACAAACACGGTGGACCGCTGGTGGACCGACTCGGCGCCCCGACCACCGGGCTTAGCAAGTTTTCTGGGGGAAACCCTGAGTGACATAGTGCAGCTTTAATTTCACTCAGGAGACAACGGGTCAGGAGGGACGTGGGTTAGAGCTGCTGCTGACTGACTCACCTGTTAAGTGGTAAAAGGTACAGGAACAAGTTAAATATATGAAAATGTTGGTCATTTATTTCCTTAACTCATTAGAAGACAGTGAAAAGGAGGCAAACAGTAGTTTGTGGCTAAGCTAATTATGCTAAATGGTTGATAATTGACACAGTTTGCTCACCTGTCATGGAGAAAAACTGGGTTATAAATTAACACTCTTATCTTTTTCTCTCTCTCCATCTCTCTATTTTGTTTTTGAAAACCTGATTTTATAACTTTTCTGAGCAGCGTAGTAACAGCCACAGTCGTTCATGTCAGCTTTAGTTTCTACTGACTGATGTTACTGTTAAGCTCCAAGCAGGAATGAACCATTTCATGCTGATCCAGGGGGTTCAGGGAAAAAAACGATGTGTTTTTTGATATGGGTGGAGTAACATTAAATTTTTACTGCTAAAAACAATCTTGGAAAATTCAATATGATTAATTTTGTATTTGACAGGATCCCATTTTTTTTTATTTCATGTCTATGACCAAAATATAATTAATTAAATTGTGGAGGGCCCCCTGCTGGTCAGGGCCCCTAGAATCATCATCACTTTTCACTCCTTTACCGCGCCCCTAAGCATAATTATCAATGTTTCCTAACCCTTGATAAATCGCCCAGACTTGGTAGAATCAGCTGGTCTGACTGCAGTGACGACGTTTTCAGTTATCATGATATGACCAAACTAACAGCTGCTTCTGTTCTGCAGGGAAAAAGGATGGAGGAAGCAAAGATGAAGGAAGCAAGGATGGAGGAAGCAAGGATGGATCTAGTGCTGACATAGTTGGTCTAATACTTGGTCTAATTGTTTGTCTGGTTGTTGTTGCTGGTATTTTATTTCTAATGTACAAAAAACAATCTGCTTGCTTTAGGAAGAAAACCCCAAATCCTGTAGATGATCTGTAGGTGAAACTATTAGTGCCTTAATTCTGTGGACATGATTTTTATCAGGTTATTGCTGCTCCTGACAATTTTCTCATCTGTCAACCACCAGAAGTTAATGTGGACAAACCTCTGTTTAAATCCACAGAGATTTAAGTCTCAGACCAGCTGTTGGATTACTGGACAAACTTTAAAGTCCTTTTCTCAGTCTGCCTTAAATGGCTGCATGTATCTGTGGTTGACATGATGGGATCAGGTAGCAGCTAACAGCAGGATGAACAAGGTGTGATTTGAAGTATTGCAGGAATAATGAAGTACAATCAGATCAATTTATAATCACTTATAGAACTTAGAATGATGTATTTTGTTCCTTTTTTTGCCTATTTGCCTCTTTATATTCATATTTATTCAAAGCAGTGATTGTTGCATCATTTTTTCTGATTTTAACATGTCTCTTGTGTATTGTGCATTTTTATAAATGTGTTTCATTACCACATATGTTCTTCATCTCAAAGAGCACAGCAGTGGATTTGGGTCATGTGACTCAAAGTCCTGGTTTCTCTCCTCTGGGTGTCTGAAGTTCATTTTAAAGTTCTTCTGTTTGTCTTAACTGCCTCATTCTGCCCTATTTAAGTTTCTCCACTCAGTTATTTTAGTCATTCCCAGTTACAAGTGGAAGGTCAGAGTGGAACATTTGACATTAACTGTCTATTTTATAAATCTGTCTGAAATCTTGATGTTACTAATTGACCTTCAACCCAACTGATACTTGATTTTATTCAACTTTTATGGGTTTTGATTTTATCTTTTTTACTGCTTTGTTTTATGTTTCATGTAGATTTTTTAATTAGTTTTTGTGTCATCGTCTGCTTAGTTTTTTCATTTTTTAAATGCTTTTTTAAAATCTTTTCTAATTGCCGATGTTCAGCTCTTTGTTTCAGCTGTGGCTGCTGTTAAAGTGATTTATAAATAATGTTAATGATGATTTATGTCTTCTAATAAGCCACAGATCTAAAGCAAGAAAAAAAATACATTTCAGACTTACATACATAATACATACATCACAGCCTGATTACAGGCTGGGTTTATTCATGAGGCTGTGGCTTAACTATGACCTCACAAGTGATGTGAGGGGAGATTTTTAAAAATAATTCATCATTGTCTTGTGTCAATTGTACCTCTCCTTATTGGCTAAAAACTCACATAATTATCAACAACAGTGCAGCACCAGGGGACCAACTATAGCTCTACATTAACACAACCTAGTTTTATCTGCCAAACTCTGGTTATCAATTAGCCTCAAACATGAAATGTTCTATTTTGATAAAGTTTATAGTCAGATTGAGGCTGATATAATGTTGCCATCATCATTCTCACTCTCCTGCTATTGACCTTTTACTTTCATGACCATTAAAAAAGATCCTCCATCAGTTCATCTGTTTCTTCTTGTGTCTCTTTGTTTCTCAAACCTCCAGTCAGTCACAGCCGACGGCTGCTGGTACTGAGCCTGGTTCTGGTTCTGGTTCTGGTTCTGGTTCTGCCAGAAGTTTCCTCCTGTTAAAGAGGAGTTTCTCCTCACTATTGTCACTAATTTCATGCTCAGTATGAGGGATAAAGTCAAAGACAATGCAGGTTATTGTCGCCCCCTGCTGGTCCAGGAGGAGAGAAGTCAGTGACTTGGTGCTTTGCTTGGTTTTCTTAGATACAAACTTTTTAATCTAAGTTGAAGAATTAATAGAGCTCACTGAACTGTTTGATACATAGTGTTAATTGGAATATATGCGTGACTGAGTTGAAATGATTTTCTTTGGTAAAGTGACTGCCTCTGGATGACATTTGTTGTGAATTGTCACTATATAAATAAATTAAATTGAACTGTTTCTCAAAACAGAAACAGTTCAATTCATCATGATAAATTGATCCTACATGATTTTCTCTTCTTCAAACTCCTGGCCTGAATACCTGGATGATTTTCAGACTTCTGCAACACTTTATGGGCAGCAAATGTTTTTCTCAGTGAGTTGTAATCTCTCCTTACCTCAGGATTTCTCTGCATCATCCTGCTGCTGCTTCCGCTCTAATGTCTCCTCTGTGACTCTTTGCCCTTTCTATTGTCACAATTACTTAAATATGTGGAAGGCAACAGTGAGCATAACATCTGCACAGAATCTCATAACAATTCCTAAAATTAAGTAACTGGGATGCCATGTAACTAACACCAACATTAATATACTTGTTAACTGTATCTTAATATGATATACTGGCAAGGATTAACTAATCATCATTTAGCTAACAAGCTGCATTGAACAACATAACTAAATGTTTCTTTGAACAAATAATGCAAAGTCTTGAATATTGCAGGTTCTGGCTGTTTGCTGAACATGAGCCACTATGTGGTTCCACTCAGCAGTTCTGCTGAACAGCAGATCCCACCTTGGTGACCAGGTGCAAATGTTATGACCCAAGTATCAGAAGGTTAATTTCTGTCCTTCCAATATTCCAGCAGATTCTCCAGTCTCAGGGTTTATCGGATGGTTATATGTTGTCTCATCTTTGCATCCTAAAATGACCTGGCTGAGTTTGGCCCACCTGGTTAGTGTCCCTGTCTTCACACCGGCGTCTGTAATGCCTCTGCAAACTGACCACCTGAAGCCGATACTCCAAACTGACACCACTGTCCTGCTGGATGTTCCTCCTGCTCTGCTGCTGTACAGCTGAAAGGTTCAACCACCATTCATACCAGCTGGTGGTGAGACATCAATAAGTTATTTGCAAATCCTCCAGAGAAGAGAAAACAGGAGAAAACAGGAGAAGTTAGATGGCTGACAACTTAAAATCAGGTTAAAATGATCAATTAAACTACATAGATATTTAATAGTCAGGACCCTGTGCCAACAAATTTTGTAAACGCTGTACAAAAAGGCCCTCAGGAGACTTGGCTCCATATTGAAGAGAAACAGCAGCAGAGCTGCGTTAAGGAAGAGGGCGGACTCTCTCTCTCTCTCTCTCTCTCTCTCTCTCTCTCTCTTTACTCTGAGTTTTACAGTCAGACAAGAAATACGTCAAATGAACGACAGAAACTATGAAGGAAGCAAGTCAGAATCTGCTGCTCTGTAAGTTCATGTCTGCTGATTGATTTAATGATTGATTCTGTCTGATTATTGATGATGAAACAAGTTAGACTCAAATAAGGTCATTAAGTTTAAAAGATAAAGATAAAGACAGATCATCTTAGTCTGTGAACTAAACACTGAACTCAGCTTAGAAACTATGACAATAACAAAAAGCTGGACTTGTATTCTGGAGGCCTGCTGGTCGTTTGCTTCATCAGTTTTACATCATCACTAAACTTTAATTTAAACCAGTTTAAATGTCTGTTTTCTGTAGGTCTGAGTTTCCTGCTGGGCTGCAGATTAAACCAAGGTTAGTAACTTTTATACTTCCTTATTTATAAGAGGCAGATTATAAAGTTTGAAAGTTGATATATTTGCAAAAGATTAATTCTAAAAAGAAAACTAAATAAAACTTGTTTTTTTAATCTGAATCAATATGTTTATTTCAGTCTCTCCAGTTCGTCTGACTCTGAGTCCCAGCAGATCTCAGTTCTTTGAAAGAGATTCTGTGACTCTGAGCTGTGAGGATGGAAACATCTCTGATGGATGGACTGTGAGGAGAAACACAACCAGAGGAACCAGGACTGAGTGTGGAGATGAATGGGGGAGAAAAAACGGATCTACCTGTAAAACCAGCAGCATCAGAGAACATGATACTGGTGTTTACTGGTGTGAGTCTGGATCCTCCTCCATCAGCAGCAGCAGCATCCAGCTCTCTGTCTCTGGTAAGATCAGACTGTGGAGTTAGTGTTGCTGTGTGTAAATGGATGAGATGCTGTAGTTTGTCTCTGTGTTGAGGTGGATCAGTGATCTTGCAGAGTCCTGTCCTCCCTGTGATGGAGGGACATGACGTCACTCTGAGCTGCAGAGCAAAGAATCAACCCCACAACCTCCCAGCTGCTTTCTATAAAGATGGATCCTTCATTGGTCATGAAACTACTGGAAACCTGATCATTAACCAGGTGAAGAAATCTGATGAAGGTCACTATAAGTGTAACATCAGCGGCTATGGAGAGTCTCCATCCACCTGGATCTCTGTGGAAGGTCAGAACTGTTGATTTTCATGACTTTCATTACTGACTTTAATTTATAAAGTTTCATTATTGATTAAATGGACAATAGTTTTATAAATATATCTTTTCAGTGAAACCAGTCACCACTTCCACCTCTCCTTCCTCTCCTCTTCCTCCTTCCTTCTCTTCTCTTCCTTCCATCTTGTTTTCTATTGGATCTTTATGCCTCATGGTTTTACTGGTTTTACTGGTTCTACTGGTGAAGAAACATCGTCACAAGTTAAAAGGTGAAACACAAACATCTTGATTTATAAATGCAGGTTCACCATAGTGGTACTGATTTTAAAAATATGTTTTATAATAACTAAAATGAAGTCAGATATCTCTCCATCACTGAACTATCTCCTCATAAAACTGAGCCGTTTCCTGAAGCAGTGCATTGTGGGTAATCTCTGTTTCTTCCAGCTGATCAAGGAGACGACGTCACTTACAGCGACATCCAGATAAACCAGCTTCATCAGCAGAGAACCAAAGGTGAGGATGATGATGAGATGATGATGATGATGATGATGATGACGATGATAAGTTAAACAAAACTTCTGAGATCTGAAACATCAACAGTAAATATTAAATATTAAACATCCACTTTCCTCTTCAGTTCTTATTAATCCTGATCTTATATTTTCCTCCATGTTTCTGGTTTTGCTGCTTTTATTCAGTCAGTTTGTTGTTGCATCTCCAGACCCTGAATGAATGAGGGGATCTGTTGCCATGGTGACAGTCAGTAGGAATGAATGAGGTGATCTGTTGCCATGGAGACAGTCAGTAGGAATGAGTGAGGTGATCTGTTGCCATGGTGACAGTCAGTAGGAATGAATGAGGTGATCTGTTGCCACGGTGACAGTCAGTAGGAATGAATGAGGTGATCTGTTGCCACGGTGACTGAACCGAGCCGCCATGTTGGTCCGTCTCTGTCTCAGTCTGTGGTTGTTCTGCTAACTGACTAGCAGCTCTGTGGTCGTCCAGCTTCCTGTTTCTGATCAAAACGTTTCCTGTCACACAGAACCTGACAGTAGAAACTGACCTTTGACCCACAAACACCAGAAACAGGAACCCAGATTCTGCAGACATTTTGGTTTTACATGTTTAATAAAAGAAACTCATTAATTCATGAAGGAGATTTAATTCATGCTGAGCTTTTATTTTTGCTTATGTTTCTTTAATTAACAGTTTTAATGTTTCTGTCTCTCTTCTGTCAGACGGGACTGAAACCTCGGCTCAGTTCCTGAGGTCAGAGGTCACAGAGGAAACCGTCCGGTTCTGGTCGGCCTGTGAGGAGAACAGAACCTCTGGTCCAGAATCCCGGCTGCTGTCCAGAACCTTGTATGTTTCTAGAGTCGTGGTGGATCCAGAAAGAGGCAGACAGGTAGATGGAGACGAGTTGATGAACCACGTCGGATTTATTCTGATTTTATTTCACCTGGAAAACGTTTTGAATTCATTTCAGTAAAAACTCTGAGCTCCAATCTGAAAACTTTATGTTTCTGATTCTCATCTTTATCTGTTTTAAGCTGCTGCTGTTGGGTTTCATCTGAACCAGAGTTTGTGTTTCTGTTCTTCCAGAGGTTCAGGACATCATCTGACCTCTGACCTCCAGCTGCAGCTTCGCCTCTTCAGTTGTTTTATTGCTTCAGTCCATCATCAGCTTTAACATCATTTCCCTCTGGATGTTTAATAAAATGTTTCCATCACACAGTTTGTCTCCAGTGGATCATTGAAGGTTTTCATTGTTTCTCGTCGTTGGTCCTTCTGGTCTCTGAGGCTTCAGACAGAAACGATCTGATGGTTTCCTGTTTCTCATCAACAACAATAAACCACAAACAGACGGAGAGGCTTCAGTGGAAACTGCCAGAAAACCAGAGTGAGTGTGTGTGTGTGTGTGTGTGTGTGTGTGTGTGTGTGTGTGTGTGTGTGTGTGTGTGTGGCCAACTGTCAGAGTTTCTTTATTAAACCAATAGTGACTCTGCTCTCCTGTTTCAGGAGGTGTTACATCTAAATATGTCCCCTTCATGTTCTCTTGTCTCAGCTGCAGGTCAGTGAATCAGATTCATTCAACCTTCACTGACGTCTGATTTGATGCTTTACAACGACGACAAAAGGCCTTAAACTCTTATCAGCTGAAACTAAAAGAAATAAAATCTTATCTTTATTTTTTAGTAACAGCAGAAACTTTCAGTCAGATCTTCTTTCCTCCTCATCTTTACACTATAACTCATGGTGTCTGCAGCAGAACCCGACCAGAACCCGACCAGAACCAGCCCTAAACCGGACCAGAACCGGTTCTAACTGGACCAGAACCCGACCAGAACCGGTTCTAACTGGACCAGAACCGGTCCAGACTCGTCCTGGTTTCCATGGCGATCTCCTTCATTCCTACATCAGGCTGCATGTCTCAGACAGACAAACTCAGACAAGTTCAGATCTGAATGTTTCCCTCTTTACATCAGCAGCAGCAGAGGTCAGAGGTCACACCTGCTCAGGTAAAGAGGGGAGGGGCTCAGTACAGGACAGAGAAACTTTATATGTACTCAAAATAAGTTCAGATGAGTGAAATATAACAGAACAATTCACTGATACAGGAGAATAAGTCCTGTAAACATGAACAGTTTATTAAAACATGATGTCAGAAAATACTGACAGAGAAAAACTGATGGATTTATAACAAGATTATAAAATAAATACAAAAAAGTGAGATTTTACTTTATATTTTTCCAGAAACTAAACCCTGAGCTGCTGCTGTTTGATTAAAGATTATTAATAATCAGAACAATGATTATGATGTTGAAAGTTTATCAGATTTCACAATAAAAGTCTTCCTGTCTCACATGGTTCATCTCTTTCTGCTGCAGCTTTATGAATATTAAATTAATAAAATCAGTTCAATATGAAGTTACTTTATTTCATCCTCCAGATTATAATTTACTGAACTAATGAAGATTTTCCACCAATTTGTTTATTGAAATTTAGAAATATTACAGAAAGAAGAAGAAACTCTAAAATCTTCCACTTAGAAATGAGACAGAAAAGAAAAGAAGGAAGAACCAAATAAATACTTTAGAAAATAAGGATGTAAAACATTAAATAAAATATAAAATAATGATTTCATCTGATTATTGATCAGATATTTACAGTTAAAACATGAACTGTTAGTTTTATTCCAGATTATCTTTGTAATCCAGAGAATAAATAATCTCACTGTTACAACAAATGAAGCTTTAATGATGAAATGAGACGTTTAGTCTGAATGTTGGAGTCGATCAGAAACAGGAGAGTTAAAGTTTACCCAGCAGAGGTCAAAGGTCATCTGAGGAATCAGTTACTGATTCATTTAAAATTTAAACTGAATGTTTTTTCTTCACTGAATCTGAACTTAGTTTAGTTAAAATCACAGGAGCAGAAGAAACTTTAATAATCAAACTTGTTTTTATTGTTAATGATTGTAAACAGATGTGGAGAATAAATATTATGAACTCAGATATTTAAATAAAAACTGTAGTTAAAGTATTTCTATTCTATTCTAACCTTCAGATATTCTCCAGTTTATAATCTTCAGATTCCTCAGTGAATCTTTAGGTGATCAGATTCAATCTGTAACCAATAACTGAGTTTTTCTCTCTGACTGGTTAAATAACTGATGATGTTTCATTTTGTTCCTTTTCTCTGCTGTGAACTGAAACATTCCTGGATGTTTGTCCTCTACGTGTCTCTACCTGAACCTGAGCTGCTCCACCTGTAAGTGGGCGGAGTCAGAGCTGCTGGGTCACCGAGTGCAGAGCGACTGGAGGACAGAGTCAAACCTGGCAACATGGAGGAGAGTCTGGAGATCAGAGTCACCATGAAACGCTGCAGGTCAGTTTCCTCTTTACTGCTGGTTTTACATGTTATACCGATTGAACTAATAATGATCAATAATTTACTGAATAGATGATCAATAATTTACTGAATAGATGATCAATAATGTCCAACCTGCTCTGTCAGAAACAGCCAGACGACCTCTGACCTTCAGCTTCCTGCAGTCGTTCCTCCTTCAGGCTGAACTTAGTTAGAAATAATTTAGATTTGTCTGAAAATGTTTGTTATTTCATATCAAAATTAATGAATCTGATCATGATCAATATGTAGATCAGACAATAGATGATTTATGGGACATTTTCAATCCTTATGGTTGAATTTTAGTCATTTTAGATTAAATTCCTAGCAAATGTCTCTCAGATCTCCATGTTCATAAAGTTTGAATGTTTCTGATTCCTTCATGTATCCAAACTGAAGTTCAGTTAAAAGTTTTATTCTTTCCTGAGGTTCTGATAAAACTCTCAGCTGTTTGTGTCTGAAAATGATTTATTGTAAACTTTCTGCTTCAACTTGTTTCTGTTTGTTTTCTTGGTTTTTGCTTCTATTTTCTGTGATCGCAGCTTTTTGTCTGGTTTTAACATCTGTTGCATTTTGGAGTTTGGATCTGATGGTTTTGCTTCATGTTTCCACATGTTATGAACAAGCAACACCTGGTCAGGACAAAATACAGAAATAACTGCAGATAATAAGCAATTAGAGCAGCAGGAGAAAATATCAGAGTGAAACAGAAACATTAAAGTAAAACTGATGCTGATAGTTTAGTTAACCTGATTAAATGTTTACTCAACTTTACATATTTAATTTATTACTTTGACATTATTTCTGCAGGACATTTCTGAGAAATAAATTGAATTGTCATCTTTATGAAAAGAAAAGTAAAATGCCATTATTGTATAATATTTAAAATACACAAAGTGATTATGGTTCTAATATATATTTAATAATTCAGATTCCTAATAATCATGAGAACCAAATACTGACAAACTCATAAACCTTCTAGAACCATGAGATCTTTAGTAATGGATGATTTTCAACACAATATTTTATATAAAGAGAGTTTGATTTGTTTATAATCAGTAAAATCTAAACGTCCCAGATGAGCTGCTGTAGTAAATATAACTGATGTGGTTTTACAGTCCAGTCCAGTTCAGGTTCTGGTTCTGTTCAGTCTCTCTGCTATTTACTGAGCCTCTCCTTTTATTGCTCTCAGGTTACTCTATAATTAAACCACCTGCTGTCCATCACTTCATTCTCTCTGCAGTTATTTAAACTCCTGGTTTTTATTTCTTCTCTGGATTCTCTGCTCAGTTCATCTTCTGTCTGTTTTTATTAATAAATCATCACCAGCCTCTCTGTCTCTGACCATCAGTTCAATGGAGGAACTTTAATTACAGTAAAGCTTCATTAATGTCTTTAATAAATGAATCTGCAGGTTAATTTCTGCGTTTATGATCTTTAATTTTAGGATGAAGTCGTGATTGTTGGTCATAATCATGATGTTCAGTCTTTGTTTGGTTTTACTGAATAGATGAATTATTATAAATTATTGATATTGATAAATTATTGAATAATGTCCAACCTGCTCTGTCAGACACAAACAGCCAGACGACGTCTGACCTTCAGCTTCCTGCAGTCGTTCCTCCTTCAGGTTGAATTTAGTCAGAATTAATTTAGTTTTCACTCAAAATGTTTGTTATTTTATAGCAGAATTAATGAATCTGATCATGATCAATATGTAGATCAACTAATAGGAAGTTGATCTACATATTTTGTTTATTTAGGTTTAAATAAACAAAACAGGTTTAAACATATTTAAACCTCTTTTGTTGTCATTTTAAACCGTCAAAGCTAAGAGCTTTCAGACTTGAACTTTTCTGTTTGTTTATGTTTCTACCTTGTTTCTCCAGATAAAACTGTAGTTCAGTTAAAAGTTTCCAGTTGAATCATAACATCTTTTCCTTCCTGAGGTTTTGCTCTGGTATTATTTGATCTTTGACTCCTTATAGTTTGAAAAAAATTCTGTTTTGTTGATCCAGTTTGCAGCGTTTTATACTTGCTGTTGTTTATTCTATTTGTGGCATTTTCCATTTTTTTATTTTACTTTCTGTAGTTGCGGCATTTTATCTACAATGCAAAATTTTTTAGCATTTTTTTTTCTCTTATTTTGTTGATTTCCGGCTCTATTTTCTGTGACTGCACTGTTTTGTCTGCAGCTGTAGTATCTTTTTGCTCCATGTTCTTTGTGTTTTGCATTATTAATGTATTTGCAGATTGTTTCACCGTTTGCTTCATGTCTGCACATCAGAAACTGTTAAAATCTCCAGGCCACAAGCAGCAATAAGAGAAAAAACAAAGAACTTCAAGTTAAAAGCAGAAATGACAGAAAACATAGAATTAGAGTTTGTTCTTCAGCTTTGGATCTTGATGTTCTGATCGTTAAAGAGAGACAGAGACAGCAGCGTGTCGGTTGGTCTGTGTTACCCAGAAAGCAGTTGGGCTCAATATGGCAACACCAACACTGTGAGTGAAACAAGGACTGGGGCAGCTACTATGTAAAATACTCAGGGACAACTTCTTTATTATTATTAATGTTTCACCCGAAACGTTAGCCGGAGAGGCAGCAGCTCCTGACCGACCCATTGAGGGACAAGGTGTTAGAAAATGAATGTTTTTTATTAGCAGAAGAGTTATGAGGGAGAGACAGGTAACAGACATTTCATATTGCATAACTTGTGAATTTAATGTTTACGCGTTGAAATAGAATCAAAATAACTTTTAAAACTTGGTATGTTTCACAGTTAAATAAGAAATAGTCCCGTATCAATAGTCGTCAGGTTCTTCAGAACCAGCGACACGTCTCCGTCCTTCATCTGTCTGTCCATCACATCCACTCGATTATGATAAGACGGGTTCTGGTTTCCTGGATCAATCCGACCGTCTCAGTACAGCAGAACATATCCTGACTCCAGATCAGCTCTTCTCCACTGTACAGCAGCAACTGGTTTGTTACCAGGAAGTCTACATGGCAGAGAGACAATCTGTCCAGGTTCAGCCGAGACGTTTATCTGATCGGCTGGAGAGGAAAAGCAGAGAGGTCAAAGGTCACACTGGACCAAAGAGAAAAGAGCCTATATGGATGTTCACCGATAACAACCTCATTAGGCTTAACACCAAGATAAAATCACGTTTTTATCGTTTTATTAAATTCACAGAAATGGAAGGAAGAATAATTTCTTCCAGCTCTGTTGAGATCCAGGTTGTGGGATGGATGTGTTGTTGTTTTCCATTACGCCACCAGAGGGCGTCCTGAGGCTGTTTTCACCTGTCTGGGTTCATGGTGGCTGATCCAGCTCACCTGCCACCAATCTATTCATCTGGACTAGTATATTAGGAGGGAAATGTTGACACTTCATCTCCGGAGCGTTAGTCAGTAATGGTGTTTTCCCTGTGACGCCTTGGCCTAAAACCCATTAAAGCCTGGATTCTTGGTTTCTGAACTCCCTCCTCGTGATGCCGTGGATTATACCCACTGGTTGCTCAGCTCCCAGAGCCTCTCTACAGTAAAACCTTTCATTAGACCTTCCAGTCAGCAGCTCCTCTCTGAAGCAAGACTCCATCGTTCCAGTTCTTACCTGTCTGCCCTCCCACACAGCCTCAGATCTACCAGGCATCCGCTCCGTCAAATACAAACCCCTGTAGCCCCAGTAGCCTCCTCTCGGTCTAGACGAGCAAATCACAAAGTAAGATTTACCGGATTATCCAAATCTACAAATTCCCATCGGCCTTGAACTCACCATCCTTGTTCTTCCTGTACTCAGACATCCGGTGCTCCAGTTTGACGTTCCCTGAACCAGCCCCCTGATCATTATCAGATCTGTTCATTTTGGTAATAAACTTTATTTTACTGACATCAGTTCTAGAAGTGGTGTTCTGCATGTGGGTCAGAAAATTTGAATCCAAAATGACAAGCTTCTCCAGTAACCCCAAGGCGTCCCCAGTAGAGAGACATCGTCCCTCCAGGTGTCCTGGTCTCTCCTCCTCCCGGTGGGACCTGAACTCCTCACCAGTGAGGCTCCATCCTGACCAGATGCCTCAACTGTCTCCTCTGGACATGGAGGAGCAGCAGCTCGACTCTGAGTCCCTCCCTGATGACTGAGCTTCTCTCTCTAAGGGTCCAGCCACCCTGAGGAGGAAACACATTTCAGCCGCTTGTATCCGTGATCTGGTTCTTTATTCATGACCCAAAGACCATAGATGAGTGTGGGAACGTAGATCGACCGGTAAATCGAGAGCTTTGCTTTTTGACTCAGCTTCTCTTCACCATGACGGACCGGTACAGCGCCGCTTCACGGCAGACGCCGCCCCAATCCGCCTGTCCATCTCCTTCTTCCCTCATTCGTGAACAAGATCCCCAGATACTTAAACTCCTCCACTTGAGGCAGGACGACCCCCCTGACCCGGAGAAGGACCTCTACCCTTTTCTGGCTCAAGACCATGGCCTCGGATTTGGAGGCACTGAGCCTCATCCCGGCAGTGAACCGCTCCAGTGAGAGCTGCAGATCACGATCTGATGAAGCCAACAGGACCACATCATCCGCAAAAAGCAGAGATGATCCTAAGGCCACCAAAATGGATCAACACCTCGGCTGGTCTAGAAATTCTGTCCATGAAAGTAATGAACAGAATCGGTGACAAACGGCAGCCTTGGAGTCCAACTCTCACCGGAAACGAGCCCGACTTACTGCCGGCAATGCGGACCAGACTCTGACACCGGTCATACAGGGACCTGACAGCCCGTATCAAAGGGCCGGTACCCCATACTCCCGGAGAACCACCACAAGGCCCCCCGAGGGACACGGTCGAACGCCTTCTCCAAGTCCACAAAACACATGTAGACTGGTTGAGCGAACTCCCAGAACCCTCCAGGACCTGCTGAGGGTGTAGAGCTGGTCCAGTGTTCCAGAACCAGGACGAAAACCACACTGCTCTTCCTGAATCTGAGGTTCGACTGTCCGATGGACCCTCCTCTCCCTGAATAGACCTTTCCAGGGAGGCTTAAGAGTGTGACCCCTCTGTAATTGGAGCACACCCTCCGGTCCCCCTTTTTAAACAGGGGGACCACCACCCCGGTCTGCCAATCCAGAGGAACTGCCCCCGATGTCCATGCGATATTGCAGAGTCGCGTGAGCCAACACAACCCTACAACATCCAGAGCCTTAAGGAACTCCGGGCAGATCTCATCCACCCCGAGGCCCTGAGGCCACCGAGGAGCTTCTTGACCCCTCGGTGACCTCGACCCCAGAGATTGGAGAGCCCGACCCAGAGTCCACAGGCTCAGCTTCCTCAACAGAAGGCATGTTGGTGGGCAACATGCCTTTTTTATATGATCATTCTTAGGAAAATCAGGAAACCATTTATTCTCAGAGATCAAGTTATAGAGAGAGGTGAGGTTTAAAACATACAATTCTTTTATCTACAGCAAAAGTTTCCATTTTGTGGTAACATACTCTTATCAAACCCTGTGCAATTATCCCTCAATCAAATCAACAATTTGGATAGTTCAGCCCTTCCTGAAATATCCTGGTCACTGCACTAAAACTGTTGAGGACACGTCTCTCTACCAGCTCTTAGATATTTCAGGCAAGACACAAAAATGAGCCACAAACCAGAATGTAAAAATCACCCCAATACATGTATTAAATCAGTGCATTTGGTCAAATGGAGACACAATTCATCCACAAACATGAACAGCAATGAGTCCCTGCATGAGGAGGTCGTGTCTGAGTGAGAGTGATAGACATAGACATACTTTTATCCCTCATCCTCTCACCCAGAGACATCATGAATCCCTCCAACTATTCACACAAACTCTACCTGTCAAATCCTTTCCTGCATAAAACACTCCACTCTGGCTGCTAATCATTTAAGGAGTTGTGTTTTCTCATTATTACTAGATGTTGCACCTTTAGCTTTTGCTGCTAGAACATCCTGAACTGTTGCATCATGTTGTGCTGCGATTTGCACTGCATATCCAACTGTTGCACACAAACAAGGTTATTCATTATGTCATTAGCTGGAACATTTCAAACTATGAGACTGCAGGTTTCTAAAGGGTTTAACATAGAGTAGCAATATGAAGCATTATATTTGTTATTCAAAATGTGTGATTACATTATTCAAAATATAACATTCACTCAAAGCATCAGTATACTTGACAGTTACATTTTTATTGCTCCTCACCATCCAGGACATGAACCTCCCACCCAAAAACAAAAAATAAAAAAAGTTTAAAGCAACTGAAGTTATAATTTAAATAACACATGACCTGTATTGAGAATCACTGCAATAAATCAATATTTGAGGAATTTTATTAAGTGGAGTTACTTATTAAAACTTGTTTTTATTTAGAGCCTTCAGTTTTTGTAAAGATGAAGCAGAGATTAGATCTTTGAACCAAACTCAGATCTAAACAACATGTGAATCTTAGTTTGACTTCTTTGGTCTCAGCAGGTTGTTTACTGAGGAAAACACTTTTTTTATTCATCACTACTTACTAGTCATTTTTGATGGTGCAGCTTGAACACAATAAAACAATTTTTAAACCACATTTTACATTAAATTTAACTGTAACTTTGCCGACCCCCCAAAATTGCTCTTAAAGATTTTCCCTGTTGGTCCCTCCAATAATGAGATGGGATTTATCTATGGTCTGGTCTGAATGCTACAACAGACATGAATCAACCAGGAAGAGGAAGTTTTCCTCCCATATGGGGTCATTTTGATTTTATCACGGAAAACAAGGTAAATAATAATTATTCCAGTTTTGATCATTTTTCTTTCTGATTATTCTAACTCCTTTCTATAAGATATTTGACTTAGTTTACATGGATTAACTTTTATTTATAATGTAGGTAAACGTTGGATTTGCTCTCAGGTTTTCTCACTGTAACCAGATGCTGAGGCAAGTCTGTTTCCAGTCTTTATTGAATTTGCCAGCAATGACTTTAAATCCAGCAGATGTACTGGAAGTGACACAGCAACACAGTTTCAATACAGTTTGATAAATATTCTATAGACCCCAGGAGGCTTCATGTGTCCATCACTGAAATCTTCCATCCAGTTTATATGAAAAGAGGAAATATTTACAAAGGAAATGTGTTGTGTTTTCTTGTTCAGGACTCATCTTTAAAATGAACCACTTCTTTTCGTTAGGTAGCTGTGTTCACTTTATTGATAACGTTTAGCCTTCAGTTAACTTCATCTCTACTTCACTTGTTGGAACAGCGCTGCCTTTACACAAGACCTCGCTCTCACTGCCCCCTGGTGGACAACAGCAGTACAACATTCACACACACAAAGTGACAGGATACAGAACTTGCAGCTTTACCTTTCAAAGTAAATTAGGAAACATGAACACATCATACAAAATAACTCAAAGACAAGTTAAGATGAGAACATAATCCAACAAAATGTAACAAAATATCAGCAACTTTTTACAATGTAACTTACCTTAACAGCGATGTGAGGGAGAAAAAGTTACTACCCAAATGCATAACGGTGCACAGAAAGTCTTTCCAAGTCAGAAAATAAATATGTGTTTCCGACTCATCACTTCCTCTTCCGCTGGAGCTCCAAATGTGGTTAGAAAAGGCCTTTTCTTCTAAATATGGTCACAGTGACGTCTACGTCTAGCTGTGACGTATCACTTCCAAAAATTTACAATCTATTAGAAATATGTTTCCATGTTAAAGGTCAAATCCTGCCTTCTAAATTACAATAAAACCCTGAAATGAGTGAACTCAGGTTTAGTTTTATTGTCTTTCTCGGAACATGTGACGTCAGAACAGTGATCTGGACAAACCCATAGACATCAATACATAGACGCCGCATGGAGGCTGAGTCGTACGTAACAGCGTCCGCCATCTTCTATGTGGCAGCAGGGCCACATTCAATATGGCGGACGCTGTTACGTATTCATGTCTATGGACACACCCAGATCGCTGTTCTCATCAAATGCGGAAGCAACAACAGACATCATGGTTGCCTTGACTGTCCCGTTATTCGTTTTGACTTTGTTCTCGCTCAGTTTTACATCTGCTGGTAAGTTGCTGGAGTTAAACCGAACCGAGTCGCATCTTTGGTTATAGGGCCTCCGAACCCAAGTTCAGATATATGGGTTGTATTACATCGAGTTGAGTCCTCAGGGTGGAGTGACCACAGTCCGTATAGAGATAAGTAGCCTTGGGGAAAAGTTACTTCATGAAAACTAATTCAGCAGGAAACCCAACCCGGTTCAGGACTGGACTAACTGGACTGGCCGTCTTGCTGTCGGTCGGCCCTAGTCTGGCACAAACTAACTAACAAAGGGTATAAAATTTAAGCTTCTCTCCCACCACCACGGCCCATTGGTTGGTTTTCCTGAAGAACATCCAGTAAAACCTCTCAGCCCTCCTGGACTCTCCCCTCGTATTTGTCCAGTTATCAGACTTTTCCTGACAGATAATCAGAGTTGGAGGTTTTTACTACGGAGGCCTGCAGGAAACATGGGAAACATTTTCTCTTTCGTTTCCTCGCCAAACGTTTGAGTCTGCAGAAAGCCAACACAAAAGAGGCACGATCAAAACTTATGATATAATAACCCAGAAATAGTCCAAATAGTTTTAATGTATTTTTATTCCTTTCCTTCTAATGGAAAGTTTCTGTTTATATCGTAGGTTTATGGTGCCTTTCTATCCTAAATAAAAAGATCTAAGACTTTTTTCCATGATATTGGTAAAACCTCACAGAAGCCTTGTATTATAGCAGAAAGTATGAAGTGCACCTTAAGAAAGACTTACAGTTCAGTTATGCTCTATGAACTAATCAGTACAGTATTGGAGGAAACGCTAAAGAAGAACAATCCTTATGTTCCCTAGATCAGGGGTGTCAAACTCCAGCCCTCAGTCCTGCAGGTTTTAGATGAGCCACAGGTACAAAACCCTGGAATGAAACGGCTTCATGTCCTGCTGTAGATCGGCTCTCCAGAGCCTTAATGACGTAGTTATTCTATTAAGGTGCAGCAGAGGAACATCTAAAACAGTGGTCCCCAAACTACGGCCCGCGGGCCGGATTCGGCCCACCTCCCCATTTGGTCCGGCCCCCTGAACAATACCAGAAACCATTCAGTTTTTTTCATTTACCGTATTTTCCGGCCTATAAGCCGTTTATATGTGGATTTTTCTTTGACCACCAGGGGGCTCTTTAGCAGGAAGTGAATCATTGGAAGTCTGGTTACTTGCCCGTGCCAACATTGAGTAACAGATCAGATGTCTTTGGAAAGTTTCTTTTTCAAAGGGTAAAAGGTCCAGAGAGACAGGAGGATGGATTTATCCCGGACCGGTAGGTGAGTCTCACATTACAAGCAGCTCTGCGTAACATGCGGCGACCGGCTGCTAATGAGGCAATGAAGCTTCAAGCTGCTTTACCAAGAGGCTGTGGATATAAGCAACACTTCAGGTGTCATTGACTCTCATCACTCCCAGATGGGACCGTCTGGTAGCAGAGAAACAAGCTCAGGGCTCCGTTAGTCGTTATCGTGATTTAAAATTGTCACAAAAGTAAAATGTTTGTTTTTGTGGCGCTTCAGTATCTTATTTTGAATTTATACATATATAATCGTTACCATAGCAACCAGAGTAGGGAGCCTTTGGGTGGTGGTGAAGAGGAGATGAGTAGAGCTTGTGAGTCTTAAGTCTGGTTTAGACGAAAGATTTAAGAATGTCGGCCGATTCTCCAAAACTCTGTGACCACAGAGCTGATAAAAGTCCAACAGGTTCGATCGGTTCGTGTCTCCAAGGCAGGAGGAGAAACACGAACCGATTCCAGAGGATAATCCAGTAAAACCTCCAACATGGCATAAGGGAATTTAGAATAACCAAACATGATGACGATGAAGCACTAGTGATGGTTTGTGGAGTCATTTTAAGAGATAAAAGACATGAAAAGGCAATGGATGAAAGACGACAGGCGCAGCTGCTCTATTTGCTGCTCTATGATTTGCAGGTGAATATGTTTTTTCATAGTTAACATTTTTAACTGAATAAACATAATAAACATTTCCACATATCATCTCTGATATCCACCAGACTCTCAGTTATCTCAGCTGTCTGGGATTCCCCTCTGTTCTGACGTCACTGCGCTTTCTGATTGGCTACCTGTCACATTCAACAGGTTGTTCTCATTCCCAGTCAGGTAAAAACCCCACAGGCTGGATAAAAGGGCCAAGACAACCAAATAGGGCAGATTCAGGATTTAGTGGGACACCAACATGCAGAAGCCTCATCAAACTGTTCAGGCCCCCTTGTCCTCCTTGTCCCCTGGGTCGCAACAAAATGTCCAAGTCTTGTTCGGTCGGCGGGGTAACAAAAAGGTTTGAACCACTGATTTAGCACATGCTAGTAGCAACACGAAGGATCAGCACTTTTACTGTTACCGTTCGGAAACTACCGTAATAAGTTCTGTTAAATCTAATCTTGGCAACTTTTTCTTTTTCAACCGTAATTAATGTGATATTCAATTGACCTGTTATGACTCAAATGTTGGCTGTCCGCCTCCCTCTGCTGCTGCATCGTTGTGGAAAACCTGGAGCGGCAGAGAAATCTGAGGCTTATATGTATGTTTACTCGTTAAAAAAACTTTGGGGTTGTGGCTTATAGTCCAGTGCGGCTCATAGTTCGGAAAATACGGACTATAATCCTTCCTGGATTTTTTCTGTGAAGAACCCAGATAATGTTATTTGATTGTACTTTCTGGAAAACAATACATTTTTACATTTAGTCTCTCCTGCAATCGTCACACTTTTTCTGTTACAAACTGACTCTGACCCCCAGCAGAGAAGGAAGAAGTTATGTGGCCCTCAGGAAAAGGTTTGGGGACCACTGAGCTAAAAGCTCCAGGACAGCAGAGAACTGGAGTTTGACACCTCTGACCTGGAGGGCTCTGTTGTAATTCATTCATTCAAACTTTAATGAATAATAATGAGATAAACATAATAGAGGCCATTATGGATGATAATCCATCCATCCATCCATCCATCCATCCATCCATCCATTTTCTTGCACCCTTGTCCCTTAGTGGGGTCGGGAGGTGCTGGTGCCTCTCCAGCTGACGTTCCGGGCGAGAGGCGGGGTTCGCCCTGGACAGGTCGCCAGTCTGTCGCAATGGATGATAATATGTTTTATATATATATGTATATATATAAATAAATATTTTGAAACGACAAACACAATATAGGTAACATTCTCATTAAGTCTATGCATATATACCTCAGTGGCTCCTCAGACCTTCTGGTCCAGGAAAGACGTTTATCAGTGGAAATGCTAAGTAGCCTGAGTCGGACAGCTGATGTTTCCACTGTTGGTCTTAATAACTGGGACAAGCAACACATCCAGCATCGAGTCTGGTAGTAGCCATGGATCATGATACCACAGAGCGCTGAAGAGGAGATGGTTCTTCTAAACTAGTATGTTTTAAATATTCTGCAGTTATGTGATCCAAACCACTGACTTTATCTGGTAACCTATGAATAGTTTCCCTTAAATACTTCATCTGGTAATATAATTATAGATTTAGTTGTCAGAATCGGCTTCATATGGTTCATTTTTTGTATTATTAAATAATCCACTACACTGTTGTCTCATGGTATACCATGAATATTATGGAGGGTTAATAAATAATATTTTAAGCTTATACCTCTTTCCAAAAAATGTGACATTTCACAGCATTTCTCTGGCCAAAATATGAAGCAAATAGTAAATGTGTATCTGGCAAATTTATTCTGTATTAATCATTTATAAATCAAATGTAAAAACAAGTTTGCCAAAGTGCTGCACATACTAATAAAAAGTGAAATAAAATAAAAACACAGACTCACAACCAATCAAAAGCAATGTCAGCTGTTCATGTGTGCAGTAAAACCTGGTCTGACATAACTGATAATTAAAGCTCATGTTTTCTACCTCCATCCATTTATGTCCTCTGGTGTGTCATGAAGCTTCTCAGATTGTATAAGTATTAATAACGGGTCACCAGGGCCATTTTCTGTCAGTCTGGTCCTGCTCACATACATCGTGCTTATATGGCTTATAAGCATGTATAAGCATACAAGCATGGCTTATGCATAAGCTGTACACAAAAACATTTGCAGTGCAAAGTGTCATGTACAAATTTGCATGCATAAAAATCTGCTAATGAAAAATTAAATCTTCTATCTGAGGTGTTTTTCTAGTGTTCTGCTTCAAAGTATACCATTTTGAATTAAACTAAGAAGAACTATCTTCTTTTTAAAGGCATTACATTGTCTAACGACACATCCAATGAGGAAGTAACACTTTGAACAAGATCCTACATTAATGAGTAGAAGTTAACTTCTTCTACTCATTAACAGACCATCCAGCATCACAAGATGTTTATCTGCTGCTACTGGGTTTATTGTTGACCCTGAACTGTTTCAGAGCATGAAGAGACCTCTGTAGATTCAACATATTTTTCATACATTTGGCCAACAGATGCCACCAAGAAAATCTTTGTTACAAAAATCCACTTTTCTTTGCTCTGTTTCGTCTCCTGCAGATCAGAAAAACGTCACAGCAGAACCTGGAGACACCGTCATTCTACCATGCAGAACCTCTGACCAGAAACCTATTGCAGCTGTGGACTGGACCAGAAGAGATTTGGGGAAGAAATACGTTCTTTCTTTCAGAGATGGGCAATCTGACCCTGAAAACCAGCATCCATCTTATAAGAACCGAGTGGATCTGCAGGACAGACAGATGAAGAATGGAAACGTGTCTCTGGTTCTGAAGAACCTGACGACTAACGATAACGGAACGTATGAATGTCTAGTCCAGAATGAAGGAGAAAGTGGTGATGGTAAACTCATCAGTACCATCAACCTGCAAGTTGTTTCTCCAGGTGAGTCTGTTTGTCTCTGGATCAGAACCTCCAGCAGCTTCCTGGTTCTGAATATCAGAGAGAAATATCTCAGATCAGATATTGTTGAGGCTCAGTAGTAGGACTGGATGATACGACCTGAAAATCGTCTCTCGTTACCTTTGGTCTTTATCTTAGTGCAAGTTCCTGAGATGTCCAGAGGTTAGTTTGGTTAAAGTTGATCCTATAGGTTACCAGTAAAGCCAACCTGATGTTACTTAATATGTCTGTTTCTTATTCCAAAGATGTAGAAGAAAATCAACTGTTGCTCTAATCACAAAGTTAAAATGGGACAGGCACCATATTAATGCATGGTAGTTAGTCAAGGAGTTTACACAGAGTAAAAGAAATGAATTTCCTCTAACTGAAATAACCAAACACCCAGGTGGAAGGAAAATATGTGGCTTTTATATCAATAACAAGGGCTGCCATCTATTGACACAAAACAAAACCACAGGCCACTGAAAATTTAAAAATATAACTTTGATGTAATGCACCCATTTTCCCCTCTGTTCACCACCCGGGTCCATTACCAGTTCAGGACCCGACCAGAACCCTTCAGTGTTACTAACTTGAGAAATGATGAGATTTGGTTAAGCATAAAACAAGTTTTAGTGCTGAAAATGATCAGATGTTACAAGTCATATAAATGGATCAAATACAGAGTTACATTCACCGTCCAGCGCTGGGCGTCACTTAGCAAACCCTAGTGATGTGACCAACTGAGGCAAAGACTGCAGCGAGTTTAGCTTTTATCTTCTCATTCTGCACTCTCTCAAAGGGGTGTTGGCCTATGAGGGAACTTTCCTGCCATAATCCAAGAGTTCACATCTTTAATGTGAAAGCAGGACTTCACGTCTTTCTTCTCAAAACTTGTAACGCTTCCACTCAAAACTTCTCCTCGCTCTCACACTTGGTCTCTGCTCGCGTACAAAACATCCTCTGCTGCTTCTGCAACAAAAATCCACCATCGCTTAGCAACCATTCAGCTAATTTTATAATGTTATAATGCAACTTTGTTGCATTATAACAACAAAGTTGCATTATAACATGTGGTCTGCAGACGTCAACATGAATAAACTCTATTATTCAAAGTGTCGGACTTAAGAAAAGTATTAAAAGTTTTGAGAACAAAAGACATGAAATCCTGTTTTCAGACTGAAAATATGTGCTCTTGGATTATGGCAGCAAAATTTGTCCATATTGGCCTTGATAAGTTGCCTGTTGCAGTCTTGTACGTTATGGTTATGTGAGCAGATGAAAAGACAAAGGAAGGACACAGAATGATTTAATCCATAACAGTTTAAAGCTGCAGTATGAAACTTTTACAAAGAATGTTTTTAACATATTTATTAAAACTGTCACCATGTCATGACACAAATAATCTGTAAAAGATGGCTGTCCTCTTCCTCTTCCCTGAGCTTCTACTGCTGTCTGAAGAAATGGTCCACTCTGACCAACATCAACCAATCAGAGCCAGGAGGAGGGTCTTAGTGGTAGAAGTAACTTCAACCAGTCAAACCTCTCAGTGTAAAACACACGTTAGGTTGCATGAACTTACACTTTAAGCAAACTGTATTCAGACAAGATAAAGTTTTAATGGAAATTTACATCAATATTAGTGAGAATCCTTTACATGTCGATTTTCTAACACCTTTGTCCTTTACTGCTGGTGCTGCACCAGTGAACGTTTGGGTGAGAGGTGGGGTCACCTGGACAGGTCGGAGGGCAGCACAGAGACAGACAGGACAAACAACAAATCCCCACACCTATAGGGAGAATTTAGAGCAGTGGTGCCCAAAGTGGGTCCTGGAGGTCCGGCATCCTGCATGTTTTATTCTCTCCCTGGTTTAACACACCTGGATCAAATGATGGATCATTAGAGGCCTGAGAAGAACATTGACATGCTGAGAAGGTTGTTACTCCTAAGCATGTTAATGCTGAAAATTACTCACCAGGGAGAGAACTGAAAAATGCAGGATGCTGGACCTCAAGGACCCACTTTGGGGACCCCTGATTTAGAGAGATCAATTAACCTGACAGTCATGTTGTTGGACTGTGGGAGGAAGCCGGAGAACCCAGAGAGAACCCACCATGACCAATCATGGTGGCTTTTCTCCAGGTTCTCTCTGGGTTCCTCCCACAGTCCAACAACATGACTGTCAGGTTGATTGGTCTGTCTAAATTGCCCCTAGGTGTGAGTGTGTACATCATTGTTTGTCCTGTGTGTCTCTGTGTTGCCCTGCGACAGACTGGTGACCTGTCCAGGGTGACTCCGCCTCTCACCTGGAACGTTGGCTGGAGAGGCAGCAGCTCCTCCTGACCCCATTAAGGGACAAGGGTGTAAGAAAATGGATGGATGGAGTAAAATTAAGTATGCAAGTAGGTTGCTTAAATTTGTTCTATTAGTTTTAGATATTGAAATGTCTCCCCATGAGCAACGGTCTAAAGCAACGTGCAAAATACACATAAAACCATCCAGACTTATCAAAATGCTAGTAGTTGCATTTTATTCAAGCTGCAGTTCATAACTGTAATAAAAATCTGTTTTCTCCATGTTTGTTAAAGCTTCAACATGTAGCCGTTTATGAGAGAGATAATCTGTGGAAACAATCAATCTCCTTCATCTGCTTCCTGAATTATAAAGTGATGCACCGTTCTGACCAAAACAACCAATCAGAACCAGGAGGAGGGTCTTAGCGCTGTCAATCATCCTCATTCACTCACTGCTAGATGTGCTAATGGTGGAGAAGCAACTTATCATAATAAGAAACCGTTTATCTGCCGTCATTGGTAGCTATGCTAACTAAACTGGCATTCACAGTTTGAATCTGCACAGCTCTGTGCTACGCTAACTGCAGCACAGCACAAATCAAGGGGAGGAAGGATGAGCAGCACCACATGAGATTGTGATTGACAGCACTAAAACTCTCCTGCCTCTGATTGGTTGTTTCTAGAGAACCCTGGCAGAAAGCAGAGGACATAGATTTTTCACAGATTATCTCTCATACCATAATGTCACAACATAATGACAGTTTTAAAAACTATGTGAAATAATATTTATATAAGTGACAGGGTTTCCCCCATTGTATTATAAGCCTGGCGGCCCGCCATGCTTTGCTAGCCCCGCCGCCAGGCTAAGCGTTGCTTGTTTACGTTTCCAGGGGTAAAAAAAAAAAAACGCTGCAAGATCTAGCAGAGCAGATTTATTCAAAGGATAGGTTGATAATAGGTAGGTTTATAGTTTATGCATTTAAACCCGACAGTTTGCGGACCAATCACACAGGCCTATGTATGCCTAAACAATTGACATTTATGTATCTGTGGTCTGTTTTAAAATATTTGTGTCTATGGGGCCCCTGAAGCCCTGATAGAACCACTGACTTAATTTCCTGTCAACTTAACATCTTTTAATACACAAACACGGTGGACCGCTGGTGGACCGACTCGGCGCCCCGACCACCGGGCTTAGCAAGTTTTCTGGGGGAAACCCTGAGTGACATAGTGCAGCTTTAATTTCACTCAGGAGACAACGGGTCAGGAGGGACGTGGGTTAGAGCTGCTGCTGACTGACTCACCTGTTAAGTGGTAAAAGGTACAGGAACAAGTTAAATATATGAAAATGTTGGTCATTTATTTCCTTAACTCATTAGAAGACAGTGAAAAGGAGGCAAACAGTAGTTTGTGGCTAAGCTAACTATGCTAAATGGTTGATAATTGACACAGTTTGCTCACCTGTCATGGAGAAAAACTGGGTTATAAATTAACACTCTTATCTTTTTCTCTCTCTCCATCTCTCTATTTTGTTTTTGAAAACCTGATTTTATAACTTTTCTGAGCAGCGTAGTAACAGCCACAGTCGTTCATGGCAGCTTTAGTTTCTACTGACTGATGTTACTGTTAAGCTCCAAGCAGGAATGAACCATTTCATGCTGATCCAGGGGGTTCAGGGAAAAAAACGATGTGTTTTTTGATATGGGTGGAGTAACATTAAAATTTTACTGCTAAAAACAATCTTGGAAAATTCAATATGATTAATTTTGTATTTGACAGGATCCCATTTTTTTTTATTTCATGTCTATGACTAAAATATAATTAATTAAATTGTGGAGGGCCCCCTGCTGGTCAGGGCCCCTAGAATCATCATCACTTTTCACTCCTTTACCGCGCCCCTAAGCATAATTATCAATGTTTCCTAACCCTTGATAAATCGCCCAGACTTGGTAGAATCAGCTGGTCTGACTGCAGTGACGACGTTTTCAGTTATCATGATATGACCAAACTAACAGCTGCTTCTGTTCTGCAGGGAAAAAGGATGGAGGAAGCAAAGATGAAGGAAGCAAGGATGGATCTAGTGCTGACATAGTTGGTCTAATACTTGGTCTAATTGTTTGTCTGGTTGTTGTTGCTGGTATTTTATTTCTAATGTACAAAAAACAATCTGCTTGCTTTAGGAAGAAAACCTCAGATCCTGTAGATGATCTGTAGGTGAAACTATTAGTGCCTTAATTCTGTGGACATGATTTGTATCAGGTTATTGCTGCTCCTGACAATTTTCTCATCTGTCAACCACCAGAAGTTAATGTGGACAAACCTCTGTTTAAATCTGTTTATATTTTATGTTTTCTGTTTAAAGAAAACATAAAATATATGAATCAGCATTTCTGTTGTTTCACGTTAAGTGGTGCTTACACCTGGTGGTGAGACTCTGAATTACAACAAAAGGCCTTAAACCGTCATCAACTTAAACTTAAACTTAAAAAAGGAAATAAAATATAAGCTTTGCTTTTTAGTCTTAAAATAAGCTAGGTTTTGTATATTTTATAGAATGTAGAACATTATATCGGGCTTTCTTAGTTATGATATATCAGTTCATGTTTTCTTTGAGAAACGTTTTGATAAAAACAGTGAAACATTTTTACTAATTGAATCAGAGCCTCCTGTGTTGGGCTGAACTGTAATAATGAATAAATACATCAAATTACAGATTAAAGTATAAAATTATTAGAAGAAAGTCAAAGTATTGACTCAGATGCTAAATGTTAAAACGTTATTTTACAGAAACAGCAGAAACTTTCAGTCAGATCTTCTTTTCCTCCTCATCTTTACACTGTAACTCATGGTGTCTGCAGCAGAACCCGACCAGAACCCGATCAGAACCAGACCAGAACCGGTTCTAACCGGACCAGAACCGGTCCAGACTCGTCCTGGTTTCCATGGCGATCTCCTTCATTCCTACATCAGGCTGCATGTCTCAGACAGACAAACTCAGACAAGTTCAGATCTGAATGTTTCCCTCTTTACATCAGCAGCAGCAGAGGTCAGAGGTCACACCTGCTCAGGTAAAGAGGGGAGGGGCTCAGTACAGGACAGAGAAACTTTATATGTACTCATAAACAGTCAGATGAAGTAAAACCAGAAAATCTAACAAACTCACAGAAGGAGGTGAATAAATCCTGTAAACACGAACAATTTATTAAAATATCATGTCAGAAAATACTGACAGAGAAACTTATGGTTTATAATAAATAAGATTATAAAAATACAAAAAGTGAGATTTTACTTTACATTGTCCCAGAAACTAAACCCTGGCCTGCTGCTGTTTGATTATAGATTATTAATAATCAGAACAATGATTAGTTTATGAAGCTGAAAGTTTATCAGATTTCACAATAAAAGACTTCCTGTCTCATTATGGTTCATCTCTTTCTGCTGCAGCTTTATGAATATTAAATTAATAAAATCAGTTCAATATGTGAAGTTACTTTATTTCATCCTCCAGATTATAATTTACTGAACAAATGAAGATTTTCCACCAATATGTTTATTGAACTTTAGAAATATTACAGAAAGAAGAAGAAACTCTAAAATCTTCCTCTTAGAAATGAGACAGAAAAGAAAAGAAGGAAGAACCAAATAAATACTTTAGAAAATAAGGAAGTAAAACATTAAATAAATCAAATAAAATATAAAATGATGTTTTTGTCTGAATATTGATCAGATATTTACAGTTAAAACATGAACTGTTAGTTTTATTCCAGATTATCTTTGTAATCCAGAGAATAAATAATCTCACTGTTACAACAAATGAAGCTTTAATGATGAAATGAGACGTTTGGTCTGAATGTTGGAGTCGATCAGAAACAGGAGAGTTAAAGTTTACCAAGCAGAGGTCAAAGGTCATCTGAGGAATCAGTTACTGATTCATTTAAAATTTAAACTAAACGTGTTTCTGCTGGGGTTTTTTTTTACTAATTCTCTGAACTTAGTTTAGTTAAAATCACAGGAGCAGAAGAAACTTTAATAATCAAACGTATTATTGTTAACAGTAAAAATATGTGGAGAATAAAAATTATGAACTCAGATATTTAAATAAAAACTGTAATTAAACCTATTCTATTCCATTCTAATCTTTGATTTTGTGAAACTTCAGATATTCTCCAGTTTTCTCTTCCAGCTCCAGTTTATGATCTTCACTCTTCAGTGAATCTTTCCCAGGTGATCAGAGTCAATCTGTAGTTTTTCTCTCTGATTAAATAACTGATGATGTTTCATTTTGTTTCTTTTCTCTGCTGTGAACTGAAACATTCCTGGATGTTTGTCCTCTACGTGTCTCTACCTGAACCTGAGCTGCTCCACCTGTAAGTGGGCGGAGTCAGAGCTGCTGGGTCACCGAGTGCAGAGCGACTGGAGGACAGAGTCAAACCTGGCAACATGGAGGAGAGTCTGGAGATCAGGGTCACCATGAAACGCTGCAGGTCAGTTTCCTCTTTACTGCTGGTTTTACATGTTATACCGATTGAACTAATAATGATCAATAATTTACTGAATAAATGATCAATAATTTACTGAATAGATGATCAATAATGTCCAACCTGCTCTGTCAGAAACAGCCAGACGACGTTTGACCTTCAGCTTCCTGCAGTCGTTCCTCCTTCAGGCTGAATTTAGCTAGAAATAATTTAGTTGTCACTTGTTATTTTTTATCAGAATGAATTAATCTGATCATGATCAATATGTAGATCAACCAATAGATGATTTATGGAACATATTTAAACCTCTTTTTTTTGTCATTTTAAACCATTAACTAAGAGCTTAACCACTAAGAGCTTTCAGACTTGGACTATTCCTGTATGTTTATGTTTCTACCTTGTTTCTCCAGATAAAACTGTAGTTCAGTTAAAAGTTTCCAGTTGAATCATAACATCTTTTCCTTCCTGAGGTTTTGCTCTGGTATTATTTGGTCTTTGACTCCTTGTAGTTTGAAAAAATTCTGTTTTGTTGATCCAGTTTGCAACATTTTATACTTGCTGTTTATTCTATTTGTGGCATTTTCCATTTTTTATTTTACTTTTTGTAGTTGCAGCATTTTATCTACAATGAAACATTTTTTAGCATTTTCTTTTTTCACTTATTTTATTGATTTCTGGCTCTATTTTCTGTGACTGCACTGTTTTGTCTGCAGCTGTAGTATTTTTTCGTTGCACGTTCTTTGTGTTTTGCATTATTAATGTATTTGCAGATTGTTTCACCGTTTGCTGCATGTTTGCACATCAGAAACTGTTAAAATCTCCAGGCCACAAGCAGCAATAAGAGAAAAAACAAAGAAATTCAAGTTAAAAGCAGAAATGACAGAAGACATAGAATTAGAAAGCAGAAGGAGAAACTACCAGTGAGTCAGATTGATCAGTTTGTTCTTCAGCTTTGGATCTTGATGTTCTGATCGTTAAATAAATATAAAATCTTCCTAAACATTTCAGGTTAGTTAAACTAAATTTATTACACTTATATTATGCCATAGACATAATATCAGAGCAGATCCCGCATTGGCTGCTTCGGCGCAAGAAATACGGCGGCCATCTTGAAGCGGTAGTCCCTCAGTCTTTGCTTAATCAGAACAACAGAAGATGCCTCAGCACTGAGGGATATTGTTGTTCTGCTCCATGAACTATTGATGTGAGGCTCCACAGACAACAATTCACAAGTAAGATGGACATATTATTGTGTATATTTTGTGATTAGACTATTACTTTACTGTATTTATGTTCACCAGCGAGATACCAGCTAATATTAGCTACATGGTGTAATAAGGGGTTCAGCCCCGATATGAAGGATAACTGAGATTCTGTAAATCTAAAAAAAATAATTATTCTCCAACATTGATTTAGATTATCTGATACAAGAGCCTATATTAGAAATGAAACAATATTATAAAACTTATGTCATGTGTTATAACATTCACCAGAAAAGTTTACACAGGTGGTAAAGACTATTATTTATATGCAATTATTTCACTCTGTCAAAAGTAAAATACATCCTAAATCTTCTATTTTTGTTTTGAAGGTTTTCTAAAGACTCGATGTGAGGAAGAAGTGGGAGAGAGAGACAGATTCACTGCAGCTTGGATGAATCTCACATCGGATTTTGGACTCAATCTCAGCTCCTGAATCTCTGAAGCTAGAAATCCTCAGCTGAAAACATATATCTATATGTATATACAAACATGTACCCAATACATATTATTCAGTATTAATCATTATTTGTGTCATTATTAATCATTATTTATTTGTGTTTGTATAGTTATATAAATATGTATTATTACTAAATAATTTATTAAATAAATGATGAACGACTGTGTGTTTTGTCATATGCTCTTCATACATCAATATCAGAATATTCCATTCCTATTCTATACACTAAGCATATTTGAATATGCTGAACTATGTATTAAAAACATACTTAAATAATACAATTGTTTATAAATGTAGCTTTGATGTTTGAATATGGTTTCCAGTAACATGAGGCGTCTATTATTATATTATGTCTATGGTTGCTGTGACCTCATACTGTCACTTCCACGCCTCACGGACCACTTGCCTATTTTCCCTGACGAGATTTAGGGCGGTTATCTTAGAGGGGTCAGCTGCTCCACTCAGCGTTATACGTTTGGCAGCACAATGACGTATTTGAGGATTTAATCTTTAATAACACGCTGTTTTTTTACTGTAAACCTTATACAAACAGCTACATTTATAAACATTTGTATATGCTTCATGGGGAAAACAATAGAATAGGAATAGAATATTCTTTGGTGGCAGCTTCTGTGTCAGATTTAATAAGAATGAATTTATAATTTATGAAAACACCGGTGGATCTTGAACAAAGTATTGCATTTCCTCTTAAGTGTTGTGCTCCTTCAAAAAAGCAAATACTCCCTGGTCTATTTTTTATACAGTCTCAAATTTCAGTTTCCATTAAAGAGCCTCAGTGAAAACATGTTGACAGCTGCAGTAAGGTGCCACTTGTGCCACCTTACCACAGAGTAAGACTTACCACCGGGTAAGACTTAACAGAGAAAGTCAACACCTGCACTGAATGCATGTCTCTTCTGCGACAGCTGATAATAGCTTCAACTAGGTACCAGTACAACTGACACTAGGTGGCCATGGTATGTCAGTGCTGACGAGCGCCTGTCAGTTCCAGATTATAATTATTTTTCAAACAATTACCTTAATAATGCTATTGATTATTAAAACCGGCTAAGTTCACTAATATTGACTTATTAGTTAATATTAGTGACAGTGGCAACATGAGATATTGACAGTTCCAGAGGGACATTATGTTCAGCATGGTTCCATGGTGCACAGGATGTCATAATTTATAGTGACTGCATGGTCTATTACTTAATAGATCAGGCAGCCACTATAACTTTCAGTGTTTTTTAAGAAAAAGCAATTTAAAAAAAAAAACATCTCATAATTTTCCAAAAATGCCTCTTAACCAGTTTTAAAGAGTTATTACTTGTTATTATTTAATAAATTTAATCTCTGCTTTTCTTCATTAATTGTGAAGTTCATTCCAGATTTCTGCAGCATAAATGAAAGTTGCTTCTCCGTGTTTGTTTCTGGTTCTGGACATTGTCTTCAAAGTTTTCTTATTCAAAGATCAGACAATGAATAAAATCTGAGCTACAAAATGCATTTCAATAGCATTTTCAAGGCAACAAGAGGCCTTTCACTTTCAAGTTAAACCACCTTCAAATTTTTACACTAATATTGAATATTGATAAGTCAAAAACACAAAGTATGTACACCTTAAAAACTTGGACGATGTGTGAATCCTAAGCAGCGTTAAGAACAAGATTATTCCATATTTTTGGAAATAAAAATTACTTTTGGTTATACTTAAGATGCAAATGCTTTTTTAAATGAAAATTGTGCCGTTTACATATTATTTTAATTGGCAGATATGTTTCAACATTTTTAAAAGTTTATGTCACAAAGTATATGCATAGTAATTGATTTGTCAATATTTATTAGCCAATGTATGTAAATACTTTAAACAGCAATAACATAGAATTTAAGTTTTCAATAGCCAAGAACTAAAATATTTGTGTATTATAAAATCCATCTCTGAAATCATTTGAATTCTTCTGTAAAATTCATGTTTAGTCAACGTGTGAATTTACTACATTGGGATCAAATAACACATTATTCCTCCATGAGAAATTATAATATTTCATTACATTAAATTTTTTTTCATACTTTATTAATTCATTCAATATACGTTCTACACAACTATTTCCATCTTGGCCAAATCTGCCCTATCTGGCAACCCAACGGGGTTCAACAGATTTCACTGTAATATTGACACTTAATGGTAGATTCAATTACTTTGGCCATCTTTCTTCAATTAAATTAAGTCAAAAATATTCAAGGTGTTAAACGAATAATTAACCAATACAATTACCATTGAAATAAACAATATATAAACAGGCAATATAAGTAACACGTTTTCCAAAAACTGGCATTTCCATCCCCCAAAACATCGATCTGCACCAGGTGTGACAGCTGAGAAACATTCTGGACGCCTAACGGCAGCTCAGTGGAAGATGGACTCAGCTGTTGCAAAGGTGCCGAAACCAACGGCCTCCCTGATACATGTTGTGTATTTGATTAATTCAAAGAGGAAAGGAGTCGGCTGGATTATTCAGATGAACTTTAGTGAATAAATGGGATGAACATATCATACATAATGATATACGAAAAAGAGTAGGAATTCAGCTAACATAAGTCTTTCTGTGAAAAAACCCCTATTAAATTCTTTCTTCTTCGTCAGTCTTCAAGTTCTTCTTCTACTAGTAATAAAGCATCATGGGATATGTAGTCCATTTGCCGACGCCAGTGGCAACACTTACGGCTCGCCCCGAAAATATTGACATAATGACACCTGCCACCGGAAGTGCCAGTATGAGGTGCCGAGGTCAGCCGAAGTCCGTGGCAACAGTGGCAGCTCACCCCGAAAACAGTGGCACTTGTGACACCTGCCACCGGAAGTGCCACGCCGAGGTGCGGTGTCACGATTTGAGCTCGGCCCTGCTGTTTCTTCCTGAGAAACTCCAGCTTATGCATAGTATGACGCAAAACAGCTGCTTCGTACAAACCATAGAAGAAGAAGAAACTCCTCATAATGCTGATGTTACTGTTTCCCCATCAGATTTGGTTCCCTCAGCGTCTCTTCAGCCCAGGTGGCAAAATACAGGCTGTTTGTTCAGCTCTTATCTAGAGAACTACGGACACCGTGAAGCTCAAACTAGGTGCTTCAGCCAAGATATCCCACTTCTTCCAACTGCGCCCTAATCAGACACACATAGTGTGTCTTTTCCCCCAGTATCTGGGGAAACGGCACCCGATGGGGAAACGCGACGTGCTTTCAAGTAGATCTTTTTTTTTTTAAAACACATGAACCAAAGAACCAAGCACCGGGTGGCAGGGACATTACACATTTTAGATTTATACCGTTTCTGTGTAAACACAGATTGTAATTAAAACGTTTTCATGTAAATGTAACTGAACAAAAATTCCGTTTATATGATCTTTGTCGTGTAAACGCCCCCTGTGTTTCTGTGTTTTACTGCTATGGTTCGTTAAAACGTCTGAGGTTTCCTAAGCAATCTACCGTATTTTCCGCACTATAAACCTAAAAACCTTCAATTTCCTCAAAGTCGACAGTGAGCCTTATAAACAGGTGAGCCTTATATATGGACCAATATTGAGCCACAACAGGTCCAGCAGATACTGTAAGCAGCTGCCGACTTCATTTTGCCCGTAGAAGAAGAAGTTTGCAGTGCATGCTGGGATTGTTGTCAGAACGCTGGTTTGTTAATAAAGTTTGATAATACATTTAAAGCCGGGGGGGAAGAGAGACAGAGACTGTGGTGGCAGATTGTCAGTTGGTCTGTTACCCAGAAAGCAGTTGGGCACAATATGACAACACCAACACAGTGAGTGAAACAATGACTGGGCTGATACTATATAAAGTACTGGGGACCATTTATTAATAAATACACACTCCACCTTTCGCCCGAAACGTCAGCCGGAGAGGCAGCAGCTCCTCCTGATCCACCAAGAGACAAGGGTGATAGAAAATGGATGGTTTTTATTAGCAGAAGAGTTATGAGGGAGAGACATGTAACAGACATTTCATATTGCATAACTTGTGAATTTAGTGTTTACATTTGAAATAGAATCAAAATAACTTTTAAAACTTGGCTTGTCTCACAGCTAAATAAGAAATAATTTTTTCTCAGATAGAAAGAATGAAATGGCAGCATCCTGATGTAACTGTCCTGATTTGGTTTAGAAATCCAACACAAACAATAATCTGATGTAAATCATCTCCTGAGATTAAAGGTATTTACAGTAAATCTACAGATCAACTAGAGGATCTGAGGTTTTCTTCCTCAAACAAGAAGATTGTTTTTTATAGATCAGAAATTAAATGACAGAAACAGCAAATAAGATCAGACCAACAATCAGCCCAATGGATCCATCATTGGTTCCTCCATCTTTGTTCTCTGCAGATAAAAAACACAGAACAAGACAATGAGCCGATTGGATCAGACTTTAGATGTTTCTGTCTGATATCCAGAACCAGGAAGCTGCTGGTTCTGATCCAGAGACAAAAACTCACCTGGAGGAAGATAAACCTGCAGGTTGATGGTTCTGATCAGTTCAATATTAAGGCTTCCTTCATGTTGGACTCGGCACTGATATAGTCCCATATCGTTAGTCGTCAGGTTCTTCAGAACTAGAGACACGTCTCCGTCCTTCATCTGTCTGTCCATCACATCCACCCGGTTCTGATAAGATGGGTTCTGGTTTCCTGGATCAATCCGACCGTCTCGGTACAGCAGGACATATTCTGACCGCAGATCAGTTCTGATCCAATCCACAGCAGCAACTGGTTTGTTACCAGGAAGTCTACATGGCAGAGAGACAATCTGTCCAGGTTCAGCCGAGACGTTTATATGATCGGCTGGAGAGGAAAAGCAGAGAGGTCAAAGGTCACACTGGACCAAAGAGAAAAGAGCCTATATGGATGTTCACCGATAACAACCTCATTAGGCTTAACACCAAGATAAAATCACGTTTTTATCGTTTTATTAAATTCAAATAAATTGAAGGAAGAATCATTTCTTCCAGCTCTGTTGGGATCCAGGTTGTGGGATGGATGTGTTGTTGTTTTCCATTACGCCACCAGAGGGCGTCCTGAGGCTGTTTTCACCTGTCTGGGTGTTCATGGTGGCTGATCCAGCTCACCTGCCACCAATCTCTTCATCTGGACTAGTATATTAGGAGGGAAATGTCGACACTTCATCTCCGGAGCGTTAGTCAGTAATGGTGTCTTCCCTGTGACGCCTTGGCCTAAAACCCATTAAAGCCTGGATTCTTGGTTTCTGAACTCCCTCCTCGTGATGCCGTGGATTATACCCACTGGTTGCTCAGCTCCCAGAGCCTCTCTACAGTAAAAACTTTCATTGGACCTTCCAGTCAGCAGCTCCTCTCTGAAGCAAGACTCCATCATTCCAGTTCTTACCTGTCTGCCCTCCCACAAAGTCGATCGACATGTAGCATTTAGCTGTGACAATGTTGGAGGCATCGCGTGGCTCTAACACCTTGATGTTGTCCAAAAAAGATGACTTGAACTTGTTGGTTCCCCTGTCCATGTTGTGGCTGATATTTTGTGAAAATCTAGCAGAACTGCTAAACTAATTGACTCAGAAATACTCTGCATAGAACGAAAAATACGGTGTTTAGACATAGGGCTACCACATAATGTGAGACATGTAGTCACGTGACTCTTTTGAGGGGTATTTCTGGGTGGAGCTTGGTAAGGTCCATTATCTCTGCGTCCTTGTGTCTCGGTGGCATAAAATCCATCCACGGATAGCATCCACCGTCAATCCTGCTTTAATCCCATGTGTATGAGACCTGTGTGCGTTTTTATTATGCAAGTATACATTTTTTCTGCCCGATATTTGGGTTTATAGCAGTTATTAGCTCATGAGGTGAGACATCAGATCTACCAGGCATCCGCTCCGTCAAATACAAACCCCAGTAGCCACAGTAGCCTCCTCTCGGTCTAGACGAGCAAATCACAAAGTAAGATTTACCGGATTATCCAAATCTACAAATTCCCATCGGCCTTGAACTCACCATCCTTGTTCTTCCTGTACTCAGACATCCGGTGCTCCAGTTTGACGTTCCCTGAACCAGCCCCCTGATCATTATCAGATCTGTTCATTTGGTAATAAACTTTATTTTACTAACATCAGTTCTAGAAGTGGTGTTCTGCATGTGGGTCAGAAAATTTGAATCCAAAATGACAAACTCCTCCAGGAACCCCAAGGTGTCCCAGGCCAGCAGAGAGACATCGTCCCTCCAGGTGTCCTGGGTCTCTCCTCCTCCCGGTGGGACCTGAACTCCTCACCAGGGAGGAGTTCAGGAGTTAACCAGGCATCCACTCAGCCACCTATCCTTCACAAACATCTGAGTTAAACATAGATTTCAGCTAGTTGGTCTCGATACCAGTCGGTCTGTAACACCGGATCAAAACCAGAGTGTTTTTAGTTAATCAGTCAGGTTCTTAACCCCAATCTGGTGTGGATCTGATCATGTCTATCAACCTTTTATAAGGATCTACTGACTGATAAACTGATCTGAAACTGAAACTCTGGTTGTTTCATTGAACCGTCCACATCGTCTCCAAGCTTTAATTAAAGGTTGAAAACTTATAATTACAGTAGGTTTGGTGAAAGTTACATTTATTTTGTTTAAACTTTGGATCAACCCAATATTTTTCCAGAAGCTCCGCCTCCATTACCAGGAAATCAGAGATAACGGCTTAAAGTCACAACCAGTTTAACTACGATGTTTGTAAAAAATAATAAATATCTGTATTAGTGATCATGATGCATTATTATTGTTAAAAGTGTTTCTCTATTTGTGTCCACCTGCTAGCTAACTATGAAAGTCATCGTTGATCATCCGGGAGTTTTCAGTTCATCTTTTTTCGCTATTAACATTTTCTGAGAATCGTTAGTTAGAATAAAGGCGGATTAAAACTCACCTTCAGCAGAAACAGACCAGATACACAGAGTCCAGAACAAGGTGATCATTAATGAAACCATTTCTATAATCGGTATGCGGCGTTAGCTGTTACGGTATATATGGAGTGAAATGCCACGTGGGTCATGGAGCAGCAGATGCTGCTGGGACTGACGCAAAGTGTCGTAAATAATAAAAGCAACTAATAATAATGAAACATATGGATGTTCAGAACTAAGGAGGCCTTGATGATAATCTGGTCAGAACCATCGACCTGCTGGTTTCTCCTACAGTGTTTGTGTTTGTTTCTGGATCAGAACCAGCAGCTTCCTGGTTCTGATCACAGACAGAAGAGTAAACCCAGCATTGGCTGCACTGGTAACGGATTGATAGCTACGTCTATCTGTTGGTGCTACACGTCTAAAACTGCTACCATCATGATTACAGACAGGAAACTACAGCAGGTTGTGATCATGTTAAATACATTGGATAACATTATTGAGTGACGGGACTGAAGTGAAGCTAAGGAGTTATGGTTAGCTTAGCATTGGAACAGTTTATATACTAGATAAAACCACAGGAAGATCAGTTCCTTCATCTGAATATCCTACAGGTTTAAAACGAAAAGTTATAGATGTATGAACTAATGCTTTTATTACAACATAATACCTGTTAAAATATTCTAAATACAAAGGAGTCTGTAAGAATAAAACCTTTTCAGAGGGGAAACTGGGTTTTATTGGAACGAAAGACTGAGTTATCAGTGAGGAGCTAAAGGTCTGTTAGATGTGAAAAGTATCATTTTTATTTATTTTGTAGATCAAACTGTTGCACTGATATAGAGAGATGATCAAGAAGAACTAAACTTGTTTTTTAAAGTTTTCTATTCTTCATACTGATGTATTGAGTTTAAAATTGATAAAAATCACATCTAAGAACAGAATCTGTCCATCCATCTTTTTTAAACAAATCCATTTAATTACTAATTGACTAGTAATTAAACAGATTCTGTCTCTTTCAAAAGCCAAAGTAAAAACATCTCATAAAACAGGACTCAGCAGTTTTAAACTCAGTACATCAGTTTGACCAATAAAAATAAAATCTAAAAAACAAGTTTTGTTCTTCTCCGCTGTAGTTTCCTGTCTGTAATCATGATGGTAGCAGTTTTAGACGTGTAGCACCAACAGATAGACGTAGCTATCAATCCGTTACCAGTGCAGCCAATGCTGGGTTTACTCTTCTGTCTGTGATCAGAACCAGGAAGCTGCTGGTTCTGATCCAGAAACAAACACAAACACTGTAGGAGAAACCAGCAGGTCGATGGTTCTGATCAGATTATCATCAAGGCCTCCTTAGTTCTGAACATCCATATGTTTAATTATTATTAGTTGTTTTTATTATTTACGACACTTTGCGTCAATCCCAGCAGCATCTGCAGGTTCATGACGTCACTTCCTCATTCCTTCCAGAGTAGCTAACACAGTGTTATAGAAATGGTTTATTTAATGATCCCGTTGCTCTGCTGGACTCTGTGTATCTGGTCTGTTTCTGCTGAAGGTGAGTTTTAATCCGCCTTTATTCTAACTAACGATTCTCAGATTATTCAGAGTTAAAAGACGAGCATTAAACTCCCGGATGATCAACAGTGACTTTCATAGTTAGCTAAGCAGTTGGACGCACATAGAGAAACACTTATAACAATAATAACGCATCATGATCACTAGTACAGATATTTATTCATTTTACAAACATCAACAAATTTAAAATGGTTTTTATTTGATCGGACAGTAAATATAAAATTAGTTAGATGATGACGAAGCTGAAGTTGGTTTCATTTCCAGCTTCCAATAGCTAAAGGGCGATTCCACGTTTTCACTAACTTCCGCATCTTTAATCAACCTTAGTTTAAAAACTACAACTTGTAGACACTTTAAACCTAGACTAGATTATTCTGCTCTAATAACAGAATATTTAGAACCTTTATGTGATTTGTGAAACTTCACTAAAGATCAGTTTACTATTTATACTTGTTCCATGCTGTTTTTTTCAAATTCATTTCTAATTCAAAACCTTTTTATTAATTATAATGGGAAATAAAATGTTGATGTAACTCATTAATTCTTCAGAGTTTTTGTAGATGGTGATGGTTGTTGGAAGGAAAGATATTGTGCAGGGTCTGTTAAGTGAAGTTTCACAAATCAGAAAATGGTTCTAAATATTCTACTATTAGAGCAGAATAATCTAGTTCAGGTTTGAAGTGTCTGGTAGTTGTAGTTTTTTTAATTAGAGCATTTCTATGGTGATCAGATGCAAAAAAATTGTGAAATTGAAACTTTGAGTTTTCACAAATCAGGAAAAGTTTTCACAAATCCCAAACATGGTTTTAGTTATTCAGCTTGAAGCAGAGAATAATCCAGTCCAAGTTTCAAGTGTCTAGGTGTTGTAGTTTTTAAACTACAGTTGATTAAAGATGTGGAAAGTAGCAATTGGAAGCTGGAAACCAACTTCAGCTTCATTGTTTGCCTGCAGTGGGAATAGAGTCCAATACTGGGTTAAACTGAGTATGTGAGCAAATTATAGAGTAAACAAAATTCATCATAAGAATTTTGTTTCTTATTATGAATAAAACATAATTACGGTTAACAGATTAAAACTCACCTTCAGCAGAAACAGACCAGATACACAGAGTCCAGCAGAGCAACGGGATCATTAAAAAAACCATTTCTATAACACTGTTAGCCGTAACGCTACTGTGGAAAAACATCAGGAAGTGACGTCATGGAGCAGCAGATGCTGCTGGAACTGACTTAAAGTGTCGTAAATAATAAAAACAACTAATAATAATAAAACATATGAATGTTCATAATTAAGGAGGCCTTGATGATAATCTGGTCAGAACCATCAACCTGCTGGTTTCTCCTACAGTGTTTGTGTTTGTTTCTGGATCAGAACCAGCAGCTTCCTGGTTCTGATCACAGACAGAAGAGTAAACCCAGCATTGGCTGCACTGGTAACGGATTGATAGCTACGTCTATCTGTTGGTGCTACACGTCTAAAACTGCTACCATCATGATTACAAACAGGAAACTACAGCAGAGAAGAACAAAACTTGTTTTTTAGATTTTATTTTTATTGGTCAAACTGATGTACTGAGTTTAAAACTGCTGAGTCCTGTTTTATGAGATGTTTTTACTTTGGCTTTAGAAAGAGACAGAATCTGTTTAATTACTAGTCAATTAGTAATTAAATGGATTTGTTTAAAAAAGATGGATGGACAGATTCTGTTCTTAGATGTGATTTTTATCAATTTTAAACTCAATACATCAGTATGAAGAATAGAAAACTTTAAAAAAACAAGTTCAGTTCTTCTTGATCATCTCTCTACATCAGTGCAACAGTTTGATCTACAAAATAAATGAAAATGATACTTTTCACATCTAACAGACCTTTAGCTCCTCACTGATAACTCAGTCTTTCGTTCCAATAAAACCCAGTTTCCCCTCTGAAAATGTTTTATTCTTCCAGACTCCTTTGTATTTAGAATATTTTAACAGGTATTATGTTGTAATAAAAGGATTAGTTCATACATCTATAACTTTTCATTTTAAACCTGTAGGATATTCAGATGAAGGAACTGATCTTCCTGTGGTTTTATCTAGTATATAAACTGTTCCAATGCTAAGCTAACCATAACTCCTTAGCTTCACTTCAGTCCCGTCACTCAATAATGTTATCCAATGTATTTAACATGATCACAACCTGCTGTAGTTTCCTGTTTGTAATCATGATGGTAGCAGTTTTAGACGTGTAGCACCAACAGATAGACGTAGCCATCAATCTGTGCTACCAGTGCAGCCAATGCTGGGTTTACTCTTCTGTCTGTGATCAGAACCAGGAAGCTGCTGGTTCTGATCCAGAAACAAACACAAACACTGTAGGAGAAACCAGCAGGTCGATGGTTCTGACCAGATTATCATCAAGGCCTCCTTAGTTCTGAACATCCATATGTTTCATTATTATTAGTTGCTTTTATTATTTACGACACTTTGCGTCAGTCCCAGCAGCATCTGCAGCTCCATGACGTCACTTCATCATTTCTTTCCAGAGTAGCGTTACGGCTAACACAGTATTATAGAAATGGTTTCTGTAATACCATTTCTATCTCTGTTGATCATGATCACTTTATGGCCAACAGAGAAGAAGGAGGCGGAAGGATAAGAAAGAGAACATAACAAACAAACAAAGACGGTAGGAATTGATTTTGATGGATTGCATAACAGTGATTCTTGAGAATAGAGACAAATCAGGTCCTATGGATAAAGCACAAAATTTGAATAACATATATTCAAAATATAATTTTTTCAAATATTTGACTAAACTAACCTGGGTCATGTGACTCAACAATGTATATTTTCTTGGTGCTTGATGAATATTTTTTATTTTAAACATTGTAGTCGGTGGATGGTGGCTGTAAAATCACAAAAAAATAAAATATTGCTCATATTTTAGCTCATCAGAAGAGATGAAACATGCAGAACACTTTGTATTCACAGAAAACCCAGTGGCTGTGCTGGTCTTTTCTTTTCTGCTGGATGAAGCTGAACAGTCCAGAGTCGCATGTTGGCAGGTCATCAATATTCAGTCATGTTTTACTCATGGAACATATCAGTGGCCATTGATCGTCCCTCCTGTTTAGCGCCACAGTTCCCACTATCATCCTCTGTTTTACTTTATGAAGAGGATCTTCATGTTGAAGAGACCACCACACCTGACTACAGATCGTTTCCCAGACAGTGACATCAATGTTTCCATCCAAGAGTTTTTAGTCATGTAACAGAAAAATTATACAAATATCTATAATCAGAGGAAAGGTACTCAAAAGTTCTTTTCTCTCCTGAATATACAAATAATAAATAAACTGCACTAGTGGAAGGTAAACCTGCTGTCTGAGCTCATCTCTGTATGTGAAAATTATCTGGCAACAAGCTTCTGACCAATCAGACGACAGTACAGAGTCTGTGGAAACAGGGAAGGAAGAACAACAAGATGATGTACATGGGGACTTTGGCAAGATGGCAACGTGGGACATTTATCACTCTGAGCTCCATCAACCAGCTGTAAACTGGCCCTATACACATTTCATATGACTGATATTGTCGCAAATGTGGCACAAAGATTCTTAAAACACTAACTTTATGAAAATGAATACTGGAGCTGAGAAGTTGCCAAAAAGTTTATAAATTTTTTCCTGAGTTCAGTCTGAACTGGTGAATCCAGTGAATCGTTTTCTCTTCTCTCTCCAGAGTCTCACAGACTGAGCTGATTGATTAAATATTACTTATTGATTCCTGATAGAAAGTAACCAGTAGTTTTACATGTTTATCATAGACCTTCCTCTTCCAGTGAACCATATATTCCTGACCGAATGACTCCTGGCCTCTGTGTTTGGTGTTGGAAGACCTTTGACCTCTCAGTCTGACCTCTGTAACCTTTTCCTCCTGCCCAGTTCTGACCAGTTAACCATCCAGGATGATCCAGTTCAGTGTCTCCATAATGATTCACCTCAAACCGCCGTTTGCTGTGACCTGATCCTGTTTGGCTCTGAACCACTGAGACGTTTGTTCACAGGAATCCATGAAACATCTAAACTAGAAGCTGAGGAACAGCCAGGAAGAGGAAACTTAGAGCCAAGGTGACTGTGACCTCTGAGTGTCTGAGGGCAAAGGTCACAGTCACCTTGGTAAAGATTAACCCCATCAAACCTGGACCTGGTGGTTTCACAGCCAGTCATTAAAACATTTACAAATCATTGGGTTTCTACTTGTATAGTGAAAGTTTCAAACACCATCCCAGCCCCTGAGAGGCTAAAAGTGACTGTCCCATTGCTCTGCACCCTGTATAGTTCATGGAGAGGATCTCTGTTGATCCTCTGTTTCTGAGCCGTTTGATCCAAATCAGCTTCCATTTAAACGGGCAGAGCTAATTTAGATGCTACGCTAACACTGATGAATCCGCAGCTGAGCAGAAACCCTGTTAGTGTTTATTAACTTGAATTTTTAACTGCATCTAACAACTTACTCATATTTATCAAAAGGTTCTACAGTATTAACACCAACATCATCCTCAGTCTGTTGACTTCAGATCTCCAGCAATCTGACTTCTGTCATCTACAGAAATGGATGAGTCTGCAGCTGTCTGATGAATCAGAGATGGACAAAGAGGCTGAGGACACTGGAAAACATTTGAGCTGCATTTAGTTGTGTCTACGATCTTCTATTCTTTAAGTAAAAAAAATGATCAAGTTTTAGATTTTGAACCTAAATGTGAGTTTGTGAAAGAGAAACTTACTGCAGTAAGTTGGATTAACTTTTATTAATGTAGTCAAACATCCAAGAGTTGAATAAACAAAGTTTTTATGTTGACACTAAAAAAAACTGAAAGAAGAAAAAGACAGGAGGAGGAACTGTTTCCCAGAATGCTTAGCAGCATGCTTTGGTATCCTGAGATAGACGAGTTACATGGATCTGACTGTTATTCAGGCAATTAATGCAACAGTTTCTAAAGCTTGAGGATAAAGTCCTGATCACACTGAATGTTCCCCAGCAAAATTCATTGTGATATTTAATAAAATTCATCAGATCAGAATTTTTTTCATGCAGTTTGAAACAAGAATTTAAGTTATTCTAAAGAAAAATAAGTAATTATTTCAACTTGATATTATGAGTGAAAATCATGTGGCTCTTTAACTGGGTGATTAGGCTACATCGATTACAGTTTTCTGACCAATTACCAATCTTTCAAAAAGCTTAATCTGCCAATTCTGATTTTAGCCAATACTTTTTTTTTGTCTGAAATGTTGCTCAATATAGCAACATTTCAGACTTGGCAACAGAAAGTTGTTGAGTTGGCAACAATGGGCTCACTGTTGTTAATTGTAACCGTGCAGACATGACTTGGTGGGCTGGTCTGTCAGTCAAACGTTTCTCTCCAGAGAGTAAAAGAGGACAGTGGTTGATTCTTAGACCTTTGCCAAGATGGATAAGATCAGTGGATAAAATCAGCTTCACATGTAAAAATCAGCCAATCATTGATCTCCCAAAATTAAGTGAATCGGCTCAGAGAAACCGGTGCACCTCTGCTAGGTGAGGACAGTTTTTTCTTCCATATTGTGAAATAATTTGGTTTAAATTACAGCATTAAGTTAAACTCACTATTCAAGATGAATGAACCTAAAAACAATGTTTAGACATTTTGTCTCTTGTTAAATCAACTTAATTAACTTTAACTCCTGAGTTAAAACCAAAAATATTTTCCTGTTGATTTAAATAACATTTTCAAAGCAGCAGGTTGACTTTGATTTTCTAGCTAAACCACCTTCAGATGTTTTACAGTACAGAGGGAATCAGATTTAAGGTGAGGAATCTGAGCTGGAAGTGAGATTTTGAGTGGAGTTGCACAGGAAGGCAACGGCCAGGCTTGGTTGGGATTTCTCAAACATGTATGAATGAATCAAGACAACATATTGTAGCATTACAATAACATGATATAAAGCTGACAACATTGATTTTACATAACCCTTTTAAGAATTGTGTAATTTACTTTTTGTTGAATAAAAGACCAGAGAGCTGCTGTTTGTGGTTGTAATGCCCCAAAATATAAAACGTCACCACAAGTGCCCTCCGCACTTATCAGCTTCCCTCTGTGAGTGGAGGCAGGTATTTTGTGGCTGTTCTATAAAGTTATTTGTCTGGCTGAGGAGGTAGAGGTTTGTCCTGTAACTGGTGGGTTTCTGGTTTGAATCCCAGCTCTGTCCATCTTATTCATGATGCTGTTGTGTCCTTGGCCAAAATAACCACCTGGTGGTGGTTGACTGACAGCCTTGTGGCTACAATGTAGCTTTACCACCATCAAGGTGTGGATTTGTGAAGCATTTTCACAAATTCACTTGGACTAATTCATCTATCGAAATGATGCAAACTTTGATTTATAGACTTGATTTTATCTTTATATTCATTATGATTGGATTAAGATTTCTTCACATTTTTTCTACATGAAAATGTTATCCTGAACCTTAACCTGATAGAATTACACTGTTCCACTTTGACCTTTAACCTCCCTGCTCTGTTTTCTCTCCTACAGATGAACCAAAGGTCACAGCTAAACCTGGAGGAGACGTCATTCTGCCATGTAGATCTACTGAGAACAAACCCATCATCGTTGTACAGTGGAGGAGACCAGATCTGGGGTCACAATATGTTCTTTTGTACCGAGACAATCGACTTGATCCTGGAAACCAGCATCCATCTTACAAGAACTGGGTCAATCTGCAGGACAGACAGATGAAGGATGGAAACGTGTCCTTGGTTCTGAAAGAAGTAGCAACTACTGATGCTGGACAATATCAGTGTCGAGTCCAGAATGAAGGAAGCCTTGAGAGAAAACTGATCAGCACCGTCCAGCTGGAAGTTCTTCCTCCAGGTGAGTGTTGGTCTATAATGCTTTAATACAACAGCGTTATAGATCTGGTATTATTGGATCACCCTTCAGACCTCTCAGGTTCTGGTTCTGCTCTGAATTGGAACCAGAACCAAACATGGAGAGGCAGCATTCAGCTTCTATGCACCACAAATCTGGAACAAACTTCAGGAAAATAATTAATATTACTGTACAGAAACATCAAATGTACAGTATTAGACAAACTGTATACAGTGATCCCTCGTTTTCTAAAAATAATCTGCGATAATGAAATCCGTGAAGTAGTTACCTTTATTTTTTACAATTATTATACTGTACAACATAATTAAATACTCTACATTGAAACAAAACCTGTTTTCAGGTAGGCGGATCATCAATCAGGCCTTAATGTGATCCAGAGTCATTGTCATTAACCTCTTTTTCTCTAAAGGCCTCGCTGCTCGCCCCAAAAAGATCAATTAAAAACACATGCTATACATTTATCAATATAGGCATATTGCATATCCATGTAAAGGGAAAAGGCTCTTCTAAATGATAGAAACAATATTTTCTACCTCAACAACCAGCTTGAACACTAAGCAGATTGATAAAAAGAAACGCAATTAGGCGCTGATGAGGCTAACGAGGCACAGCTGGTAAAAAACGGAACAATAAAAGAGCAACGAGGTCCGATACACAAAATCTATATATCAGATTAAAGCCGAAGCTCTGCGGTTTCCAACAATCCCAGAGTCACCAGGCTACGTGCAAAACTCACTGAACCAGCAGCTAAAGAAGAAAAAAGGAAAAAGCTCATTTCACGAAGCCAAAATCAAAGAATCAGTTCTACCTTTGCTGTTTCATGGTCATAATCCATATTAGAGTAAATATTTCCACTTGGTTCGATAATCCATTTTCCCTGCGTCCATTTCACATGGTTTCCGGTTCGGCGCAGAGCCTTTTTCGTCAAATCGCTAAGATGAAAAAAAAATTCAAAATTCCCAGAAAATGTACGTCACATACGATTCTCCCCCTGTGATTGGTGAACGACTTTAGATTCCGTCTTGATGTCAACGCCTTCGGATTCTATTGGCTCTGACGGTTCGAACGATATGTCAATCATTAAAATCGGCCAATGGGATCCCGAGAAACTGCCCTGCGTAGTTGTGAATGTCTGAATGCAGAATTCAATGACTTTACGCGCAGAGCGCAGAGCGCATTGTTATTGTAATGTAATTATGATATATGTGAGTTTTTTCCTGTTATCCTGTCATTTTAACATGAGTTTTAATTGCTATTTGCATTTTCATTGTTATATAATTCTATTTGAAATGTTATTGTGAGTTAATCTGTTCCATTTTCAGTTTATTACAATTTGTCTATTGTTTTCTCTTTTTATGAATGAATGCATGTGGATTTTTCAAAGGAACCCCCCAAAACAATTATTAGATGCAATTACTTATTTATGATAAATAATCATTTATTATATGAAAAGAATAAATGATTGAAACAGAACCTACAGAAATAAAAACTAAGAAAGTTCAAATGGCACAAATTGTGCCAAAATGGTTCATTTGAAAGGTCCGCCTAGATTTTTATCAAGTAGTGCCTCTCTAAAACTCATGATTAACTTGGCAAAAACTTGGCACAGTAAAAGGTCAGATTGTGAACTGTTGTTTTCTACATGTTTTGGATTTCAACTGCATGCTTTGAAAGGAACCTTCATAGATTGAAGTGGTTTTTTTAGGCGGAAATTGATTTTTTTTTCTTAATTTCTGCTGTTTACTATATTAATTCACTTTCCTCAGTAACAGGTAGGGCGGTTTTTAGAGCTGTAACATATTCCCTAGGGTCTTGCCTTTGTTTTGATACCAAAACAATTAAAATAAACTCTGTAGTTCATGAGATACATTCAATTCATTTTGGGCATGTTATTTTCAGTCATGTTGCTCAAAAACAGGCCGTGAGCCGAAGCGTCTCCTCCAACCTGCACCAAGAGATTCACAGCTGGATCTACTGCAGATCCTGCGGCTGCAGTTTTTTCCAGCAGGCATTCAGAGTTTCAGTTTCCATCTCCTGACTGGCCAATCTGTCTTACCTATGTTTTAGCCAATCAGGACGCAGAACACAATGCACTGTGAAAAAAACTGCACAAAAAAAATCCGCGAAGGAGCGAGACCATGAAGGTGAACCACGTTACAGCGAGGGATCACTGTAGTTATGAATATTAGGGTTCTAAGAAATGTGCAGCTAATTTAAACAATAAACTAACTGTTGTATGTTTGTGCAGAAAACCTGCAAGAAGAATCAAGAAACTGTGAAAATAACAGAAACTGTTTGTTTTGAGCAAGCCAAGACAAACCGAGCTCCCAGCAGCTGATAGACTCTGATGGTTGTAGAATCTATCAGCTGCTGGGAGGAAGGATCTGCTGTGATGCTGCTATGTGCATTTAGGATGGAGCAGGTTGTAGGAGCTCTACAGCTCAGTGACGGCTTCATGTATGGACTGGCTGCTGCTGAACTGTAGAGATCCTCTGGTCCAACAGTGATATTTCTGTAGAAGTACAGAGTTCCACTTTGACCTTTAACCTCTCTGCTCTGTTTTCTCTCCTGCAGATGAGAAAAACATCACTGCTGAACCTGGAGACAATGTCACTCTGCCATGTACAGCTGCTGGCAGTACAGCTATTATTGCTGTAGAGTGGAGAAGAGCTGATGAGGGCTCAGGATATGTTCTTCTATACAAAGACGGTCAGATTAATCCAGGAAACCAGAACCCGTCTTATCAGAACCGAGTGGATCTGCTGGACCGACAGATGAAGGACAGAGACGTGTCTCTGGTTCTGAAGAACCTGACGACTAATGATAACGGAACATATCAGTGTCTAGTCCAGAACGAAAGAAGTCCTGAGAAAAAACTGATCAGCATCGTCCAGCTGAATGTTCTTCCTCCAGGTGAGAGTCTGTCTCTGGATCAGAACCAGAAGTTTCCTGGTTCTGGATTTCGGATCAGATGTTGTGAAGTATTGTTGGTAATTTATAAATCACTGAATGATTTAGCACCACTAAACATTGAATATCTGCTGAGCAGAGTAGAAAACCGCTGGACTGAGAGCTGATGATGTTTCTTCAAATACTTACAATCAGAATTATTATCACCTCACTGATGAAATCACAAAATCTTCCATTTCCATGGAAATGACCAAAATGGAAACTCTTCATACTTCCAAAAGAACAAAGTCAAACTCTTCCCAAACCTTCAGTAGATTTGTTGATGTGCTGAAAAACCTGACTGAAACAATCTCCTGGTTTCTTTATATTCAAGACAAATCTGACCAATTATTGAACTTTACAGCCAAACCAGTAATCAGTCATCACTGAACCTTATAGCCTGAACTCTGACCTTGCATAATCAGCTCTGGTTAGCTGGGCCAGTGACACCTGAACACCTGGACTGCTGTGACACATGAGAGGAATCAAATTCATTACTACAAATAAATAAATAAATTAGTCCGGACATCAGAAAGGGAGAAGGTATTTATCAGGATGGTTCATTGCCTTCAGGGTCACTGACAAAAAAACTTCCATTGCTGAATCAATGGAAAATCAATGGATGACTTAAGTTTGGTCATGAACTTTTGAAACATGGTGATTCTCTCACAGTCTGGTCTTGGGTCTGATGAGAGTGAACCTGAACTCTTTGGGTGCATAGATGCAGTTGTCGAGCAAAGGGAGAGACCTTTGACCCTAAAACCGCAGGTCCCATGTTAAACATGGTGGTGGAAGCATCATGCTGTGGAGCTGTGCTGCTGCTCCAGCCACTGAGTGACCCCCACATAGCCCAGGTCCCAGTCACTTTAAGAAGGTCAGTCTGTGCTGGATGAGCTGGAAGGATTTAATGAGGAGGAAGAAACAATAAACCAGGTTTAAAAAAATAAGTGGTTTATTCTTTAAGGTAAAGGGGAAAAGGATGGGAAGAGGAAAATGAGGGTACCATAATATGTATAATTTACATTTATAAAATACAACCTGACCAAAACCAGACCCACCTACTGAAATGTCAGATTAGATGGTAAAAAAGAAACAAATACTCCAGGAGAGTTCATCCACAACTAACATTTAACTTTAACAGTCCGGTTCTAGACCAGCTCCCCCTTTTGTAAAAATGTCTGCCGTCCTCTGAACGCCCAGGGCATTCAGAGGACGGCAGACATTTTTACAAAAGGGGGAGCTGGGATTCCTTACTATGGAAGCGCATTGCTATCACACAGGAAAAAAATTTTTAGCACAAATTTGTTTTGTTTGAGGGGGGAGGCATTTGGTCGAAGGTAAACTTTACACCTTAAATGCACAACAATACCAGTTTAGACTTTGAGCAACTTGGTAAAACTGTATTGTGTAACATTAAATCATGCTTGGCTGCAACATGGCGGCTCTTCTTCTATTCAGTGTTTGTAGCTTCTTGGCGCAGCTCCTCTCCGCATCAGTTCAGCGTTAAACCGGCTGATGACGTTGCTTTGATTCACTTTGTCTGGTATTTTTGTACATATATGTTGGCAGTTCTGTGATCATGTTAAGCAGCAACTTATATTAAAAAGCGTTTTAATGTTCGTCTGAATGCTGCACATTTTTATGGAAGGACAACAGAAAATCGCTCTTATAATCATATAATTACTAAAATCATGATGCCCTCACTGTGTCTCCCTGTGACAAATGAACCCATTTAAATAGTAATGGTAATAAAAAATCCATTATTTTTTATTTAAAAAAAATAATGGTTGAACGCTGTCTATCATGGTAGTCCATGATAGAATCCAACGCTGAACAGTGAAAAATTAATATGAGCATCAAATCAGGTGCAGAGCAATAGGGGGGGCTGCTGCTGCCCGGTCCGGGTCTGGTGCCAGGGAGGGAGGAATCGCCTGTTGAGAAAGGTTTATGTAATGTTAAAGATGCCGTCCCTCAATTGAATATATAGTAGTCAGTCCCAGTGACTGTTTCACTGACGGTTTAGCCGATGTGCTTCCTGGGTAAAAATCAAATGACAAAACTTGGCCCAAACCCCGCTCAACAGTTTCAAGCACTAACCCCCCCCCTGCCTCCCTCTCGAGAGTTTCTAGCAGCGCAGGAGATACAAGTGAGGGGCGTGGTAATTGGCCCCGCCCCCTGACCCGACGCTGACTTGTTCCGCTAGTGAGTCAAATAAGATGAAACTATCATGACAAACTAAAGTGGACATAGCAATAAATCAAGAGAGGATAATACTAATCAAAGGAAACTAAATGGAAATGAATGAAGAACAAAATGCAAGAATAAACTAAGAAACTCAAGTAAATACAGAGGAATAAACTGGTATGGCAAGACCTTTGGAGCAATAATTAATATAGAAACTGTATGGCAAGAATAAACACACTATTTCCAGATAAAAGTTTTTTTTTTGATAAAAGGTAAAAGAATATAAAGGTATGTTATATATTAGAATATTATTTCCACTCTGATTGGCTGCTGTTACCAATTTTAACTTGAATGTTTATTGTATGTTTTGTAGACGCCTGTGAAAATAATTTCTATTCTCATGACTTTTTTGTTCTCTGGGAAATTATTTTTGATGATAAATACAGAAACAAACATAACAATCAAAACATCTACAATAGTGATAGTAATATTAATGATAAAATAATAGCCAGTGCAAAGTAGCCTACAAATTCTTCGCTGGGGACGTTGGGCTGAAAAAGGTTGAGAAACACTGAGTTAGACCCTGTATCCAGAAACCACCAAGGCTCTCAAAAGAAAAACAATCAGAGCTTAAATTAGAATACAAAGAAACCAGGCAGGAACAATTAAGTTTCACAAGACACCAAAAACAAAGAGGCAAACTGCTCAGATCAAATCACAGCTGCCATTCATTGACAGCAGAGCAGGGATTTAATTAGAGGCTCTTCTGTGATTGGATGAGCTGGGGATGAATCGTCCAACCAGGATGCAGAGGATGTCCAATGAGGAGGGTCAGTGTAGGCCAACTAAAAAATGCGTCCAGCTATAACACTAGTGAAGACCAACAGAGGTCATTAAATACCAGAAGACTAATAGTTTCACTTTGTCATGTTCCACTTGTCTTGTTACAATTCAGCACATTAAGAACATTTACTGGTCAAACTGGTGAGACTCTTTGCTCTTTTGGAAGCAATAGTATGAAGTGCTTATGGTCATTTCTATGAAAATAAAGAGATTTGTGTCATTTCATCAGGGGTGCTAATGCTAACAATAATGACCTTAACTGCATCACCTACCTGAGGATCATACTCTAATCATGATCTGGTTTTGTTCTGCAGGAGGTGAAGATGGAGGAAACAGGAAAGCTGGTGACCGAGATGGATCCGTTGGAATAATAGTTGGTTTGATCTCAGTTGTTCTTGCTGCTCTTCTTCTTGGTGTTTTATTTCTAATCTATAGAAAACAACGAGCTTGCTCTAGGAAGGAAACATCAGATCCTGAGGTTGATCTGTAGATCTATGCACAATTGATCAAACTTCTATAACCAATCATGACCAGATTATTATGAAAATAGCCTTACCTATAAAGCAATTATGGTCTGGAAAGCTTTAATTTTCATTGTAGTAATTCATTTTTGTATAATTAATTTAAATTTCAGATAATCAATTTTTGAAATCAAAATGTTTAATGAAGGTGTGCTACATGAAGCTGATCTCATTTTAACATATTGGGTATTTTTATTCACTGTTCAGTGTTTGGTCATCATAAAGTATTTTTTTGTTTATTTTTTTCATTATAAATGATGTTTTCATGTTTATTGGTTGTTAAGCTTTGACCAGGTCAGGAGTCAGGTTTCTTGTTATGGCCTGATCTCAACATGACTGATCTGGACATTAATAGACAAAACCAAAGAACTGGAGTCTGTCTCTGGTTACCAGTTACTGAACATTTCTAACATGGCCTTGCTGTTATTTATTTTAAATAATTTACACAATAATTTAAAATAATTTCCAATCTGTTCCACTGTGCTTTTCCTGCAGCAGCTCCCAATGACCTGCCCTGTGCTGTCAGAGGACAGTTTGGCCATGAACCTTTGAAATATGTTCAAAGGTCATAAAACGTTCTTATGTTTTATCAGTTTTTATTTATTTGCTTTTTATGCTGTTTTTTAAACGTTATATTAATATAGGACTTTTGTGTGTGTTATGTTTTAATGTGAATTTGTGTTTTAACATATTTAACTGCAGAGCAGCTCAGTCCTGTTCCAGTTAATTTTTTTTATAGAGGAAGTCACACTGGATTAGGATTTTAGCCTTAAAGTGTTTTAAATGTCTGTATTTTCTCTGAGTAGAAGTGATCAGGTCACTCAGGACCCGTGTTGGTACCAGATGGACTGAGTCTGAAATACTGAGTCTGATATGAAGAACAATTGGATCAATGCCTAATGAAGTATTTTGTTTCTTTTTGGTCTTTTCTGTTTTACATTCATGTTAATTCAAACCAAAGCTGTGTTTTTACATTACTTTTTTCTGAACTCATGTTTTTACAGTGTTTAGAAGTTTTACTGTTCTCCATCACTTTGTGCCTTTGTATTGTTTCATTTCCAATTAACTTCTACATCTTTGAACACCAGTGTAAATATTATTAGCATGGTTCATAATCCAGTAAAGGCTGTTTACCTTCACTTACTCTGCTTCCTGCATGACTCACATTTAACCAAATGTTTTATTCTTCAGTGAGCTGATCTGCTGTAAAGTCGGCTCATAAAATAACTCATAAAACTCCCAGGTTGTTTCAGGTGAATCTTCAGAAAAAACTGACTTAGAATATCAGTTTCTAAACAGATAAACTGATTGTCCGTGATTCTAAATCAGTTCATAAGATGTTTCACTGTTTCAGTATTATTGTTGTTCCTGAATACAGACTGTTAGCACTCAGGTCTGAAGGAAATGTTCGCCTGAAGATCTTTACTGTCTGTTTACTAGGAACCAATTAGCTGTTGCTATGACAACAGCCAATTAGCTGTTGCTATGACAACAGCTAATTGGTTCCTGGGCTCCACATCATAAAAACAAAGTAACAAATTTTTCTAGACTGACTGATCTGCTGTTAATCATTAACTTTTTATTGTTTGTGTTCCTGCTTTGTCGAACAAACCCAGAGAGGAAAGTTAAGGTTTTCTACTGAATCACCTCAATCTTTTTTTACCTAGTCAGTTTTATGATTTCTTGCATTTGTATCTTGTATAATATTCTACATCTGATGTCTTATTTTAGAGTTTGGCTGTTCCTGTGTTTGCTTGATTTGAATCTTCTGATTAAAGTTTTATATATAAATAAGCAGAAGTGTGTTATTACTGAAATGGTGTGATCACATCCCTGTTTCATTAGGATGAGTGAATTAGCTCCATGTAGCTCAGCTCCTGCATTTCTTACATATTTAAGAGGATTAATAGTTTTACTTCAGTTAGTCAATGGTAGATTTGGAGTAATGTAGACCATTAGCATTGGTTAATAACTAAAGAACTTTTGTAAAATTTTGCATTTCTGTGACAAAAATTGTTTCATTCTCAAAGATCTGAATGAGGAAGTCCACGGGTTTAGAGCTTGTGATCAGAGACATGGTTCTGTAGGGATACCGGGTCCAGGAGTGAAACCCAGCCTTCCATCTCTGGAACCTCTTCTGCTCCTTCTGAATGATCCTACTGTTCCCAAATCAAAAGGGAAATAAAGTCTTTGCAGTGGGTCCAGGATCTATTCTTGGTGGGAAATGTCCATATTGTTCACAATGAATATGAGAAATACATGCTGTATTTCTCATATTTAGTTGATTTCATTTGGAGTGGTATATGTTTTTTAAAAATACATATTAATTATAAAAAATCATAAAACATAATTATTTCAGTACAATTATTTTGTTTTTTGTCTTAATTTAGTGATTTAGAGGATTTTATATGTCTATGTAGCAGTGGCACATAACAGTTCAAAGCTGTTCAGCACCTGAACGTGAAAGAGAAAAGGGCCCACGCAATCAATTATTAGGTGCTCAAACGGTTTACCAATAGCTGGAATAGGATGCAGTGATGCCCGGTTTATGATTTGATTGGGTTTACCAGTCAGCTGACAGGTGTGACAGGTTTAATATAAGCGGCAACATCTTTTTTCAGCTGCGGCCGTAAAGAAGTTTCTCAAAATGCGGTCATAGGTTTTCCCTACTCCCGGATTCATCATGGGACACCTGCAAAACCAAGTCACATCATTTCAAAGAACCCACAACCTGATGAACTGGCTCCCCAACATCATTCTCACCATATGGCACCAGTTCCTTAAGAGCACAGCTCTGCATATCTTCAGCAGGTAATGCAGACTGAAATAAATTCTGTAATGTGGGGTCAGATCTTTGTTCCTGTCTCAGATTATTCTGTGAAATAGACAGAGGAATATTAAACAAAAAGAGGACACCACTGCTGATCAAAGGTACTGAAAAAACCACTGGAGACTCTGGTTGATCAGGCCAGACTTTCCCTCCAGCTATATTGTTCCCCAGTATAACTGTAACACCCATCACAGGCAGTGCTGGTCTCACACCCATCCAGTGTTGTATAAAGTACTGAAATCTCAGAGTCTAGTAAAAGTTTAGGTTCCTCTCCAAAATATGACTTTGGTAAAAGTCCAAGTCACTGAAATGTTACTTGAGTTAAAGTCTTAAAGTATCTGAAACGTCTTGTACTTAAGTATGGAAATTACTGTAAAAATGGATGAACTCAAGTAATGTAATGAAAAGTATAAGTAAAAAGTAAAACAAGGCAAATGCAGTTTGGATGACATTTTTTATATTTTGGTAAACTTGTCAAATACAGTTAAAGTAATAAACACAACCAAGTGCAGGCAAAATTAAACCTGCTAATAGATAAACCTGCAGCATCAATTAGTTAAGAAAATTAGGTTCTTTACCTAATAAGGTTAATAACTTAACCTGCTTTACAACTGAACCAGCTTCTTAGTTTCCCCTCCAGGACAGAAAATACTAAGTTTCTGTAAACCTTAAGTTTCCCTTCAAGTGGTCAGAGCTGAAAATGAGAAAAATAAATAGAGAAAAATAGTCAATACAGAAAATGTGGCCAACATGAAGAAAAAAAAGCCGTTACGATTAATTAGTCTACTTCACAAACTGGTCATTATGTGGCATCAGGGACATGTGGCTGCTGCTCATCATGAGACTTTGTGTTTAATGGGAGAAGAGAAACAGGTGTTTCCTATTGGTGGAGATGAACAAACAGGTGTTTCCTATTGGTGGAGATGAACAAACAGGTGTTTCCTATTGGTGGAGATGAACAAACAGGTGTTTCCTATTGGTGGTGATGAACAAACAGGTGTTTCCTATTGGTGGAGATGAACAAACAGGTGTTTCCTATTGGTGGAGATGAACAAACAGGTGTTTCCTATTGGTGGAGATGAACAAACAGGTGTTTCCTATTGGTGGAGATGAACAAACAGGTGTTTCCTATTGGTGGAGATGAACAAACCCAGGTAAGGAGGCTATGACTGTAGCAGTCAATCAGTAGGTGGGTCAAAACACGAGTAACTAAACCACACATTGAAAATGTATCCGAGTAAAAGTAGGAAATTAAGTTCGGAAATATAGTGAAGTAAAAGTGAAAGTTATCAAAAGTTTTCATACTCGAGGAAAGTATGAAGTACTCTAAAATATACTTAAGTAAAGTAGTGAAGTATTTTTACTTTGTTACTATGCAACACTACACCCATCCTTACTTCTCCTTCAAACAACTCTGAATGGAGCACAAGTTTATGTACTGGAACACAAAACACAGACATGCCCATACCCAACACAGGTATAGATAATCCAGTGTCGGACTCATCTGAAAGAGGTAAAACAGAATGAATCGTATGCATCTCTTAAGATAGTAACTGGCATCTTAACGTCACTCCCAACCAAAGAAACTTGTCCTTCCAACAGAAATGGTTTGTAAGAACTCAAGTCAGGTTTTCCAGAAGATGACACTTCATCCATTTTGTGAGGAACATTTACAGAAACTGATGCAGCAAACGCTGCTGGTTGAACCTGAGTTCCATTTTTATTTCTGGATTTCAACAAAGCACAGTCTTACTTCCAATGATCTTTACTGTGACAATAATTGGTTACTGTGATCTAAAAAAGAACCTCCAGAATGTGTTGAATGCCAGTTTAGAGCTCTCCTTCCATTTGCGTGCTCTGCACTTGTATCTTTATGTGTCAAGACAAAATCATCAGCCAACACTTCAGCTTCTGACACAGTTTTAACCTTCTGTTCATTAATTTACACTGCAATACTATGAGAAACAGAGTTTTTAAATTGTTCCAAAACCATTAAATTACAGAGATCACCAAGTGTCTTAACCTCAGAGGAAGTGCACCATCTGTTGAAATGAATTTCCAAATCTCTTGCAAACTCCACATAAGTTTTGTCACCTTTTTTCCAGTTTCTAAACTTTTGTCTGTATGCTTCAGGGACTAATTCATATGCTAATTGTTCTTGAGAACAATTAGAACAATTAGCTCCAGAAATTCTGATAATGGAGATTTATTAAATTGCTGACACCAAATAACCAACCATAACCTCCCCCTAACTGCCTATCAGAAACTTTCTAGCTCAACCCTAGTCTTCAGAGATCAGGGACGGTGTGGTACTTATGCACCAAATACCAGTGGAGTGGAAAAGACGACCAGAAAACCGGCAACCCTCCCCCCCCCCAACATTATGGCTGTGCCCCCGAAACAACTGCTCCAACCGTATGATCTCACACTACTGTGTCTGAGCAAATGAATCCCAAAGGGGAGACAGGCTGAGGCCTAAAGGGGAACCGGTTCAGATCAGCCGCACTTAATAGTCAACAATTAACGCTTATTACTGGACTCATCAGATGAAGTTGAAAGCAAACAACTTAACCCAAACCAGAGAAAAATAAAACATTTCCCCAAAACTAAAGACTCCCACGCTAGCTTCCCAGTTAAACTAACAGACAATGTTTACTAATTAACAAAGAAAATCTCTTGTGCAAAACAATAACTTAAATTGACTGAAGAGATTTTAAAACATTGTTACTGAGTTATTTATCAATCAATCACATTTATCCTTAGTGGCTAAAACACACACACACACACACACACACACTCATCAACAGCCACACTGCAGCCTCAGGCGCCTAACTTTAGTTCTTTAACTATAAACTAAAAAAATTAATTTTTAGCTCTAAAACTGTGGTTGAGTTGACATAAATACTCTCAGACATCTCAGTCCTGATACCTGTTTGGTTTTTCCCTTCAACAAATCTCTTTTTCTCAGCAAATTAAAAACGCCACGCTGGGCAGACGACCAAGTGGTGGTTTCTGACATCACATGTCAGAAACCATTTTACAGCCACTGACTGTAAAATGGCCTAATCTCAGATGAGCAGATCAAGAGCACAAGCCACTCAGGCAGCCGACATGCAGAGGGAGAACCTGCATGTCTGGGATCAGGCGTTTTGTTTTTCTGTGGTGGTTAAAGGCACCTTTCCCAGTTGTCCACAAGGGGGAGCCAGGAGCCGGGCTTCCACTGAGGAGGTTTCACAGATGGTGATCTGAAGCGCATGCAAGTCATTACTTCATCAGCCAGAGTTTAAAGGGAGCTGTAACCAAGCCTCCAGTACCTGAGTGTTTGCTTTTCATGGTATTCTGAGCTGCTCCATGTTCTGCTCTCTGAAGCTTTCTAGTTCTGCTTCTTACTTCTCCCTTCAAGACTGTGCTGCTACCCGTCTGCCCTCCAACTCAACCACCCCAGGAGTCTCCTGCACTCTGCCTCTGGATGTCTGATCACGAACCAACACCTACCTGGTCCAACACTCCCAAGAGGACCAAGGCCCATTGACCTCTCAGTCAAACCTCCTGTCAGATCCTCTCATCACACCAGTAAGAGCTTCTTTTCCAGTAATCAACCACATTATTGCTCACCTATTTTCTCCCTCCATCTTCAGAGATCCAGGACTGTTCCTGATCTCCCAGTGCCAAGACAAGATGTACAATTTATCCTTGTTCAGTAAACTTTGTTTTATTGAACATGTTGTGGCTATTTATGTAAATTTGGTGGATTGTAATTTCTAACCATTTATTGTTCTTCTTTGGACAGTTAGAATATATTTAAGTTAGTTTAGAACTAACATCTGTAATTAATTTGTATATATGAATTGTTTAGATTACGTTGGTAACTGTTGGACCCTCTCATTAATTTGAGTAATTAAAAACACACTGGATGCTTGGTGGAGGCATTGCTTGGTGTGTGGACCGGAGGCTTTTGTAAATGATTGACCAAAAGTGCCCTGTTGGTCAATGTTTTTTTTTTTTTTTGTATTATTATTTCCTAAGCTCTCTTCTGACACATAATAACATGTACTAAAATTATTTTTGTTTTTTTGTATAACATAATAAGCCCTAAGGTCACCTTGTTACCTTTGACCTTTTGCCCGTGACGCAAGATGCAGTTGCCTCTCGCAGATAAGGCGGCTAACTAGAGCTAAACATAGCGAACATTCCAGATTACAGAACAGTTTTTGGTTGATTAAAAAAAAATGTTTTTGGTGAATAAAGTGGAGTAACTTTTTAAAACCTTTCTCCGTCAAACTTGTTGGGGTTTCGGATCAATGTAGATTGTTAATTGTTACTTTTTGCAAACACTGCAGCACAGAGTGTAAAATGACATTTTCAATAGGCAGGAAACGACTTTTTCCTGAACTTGGAAGCTGATGTGCAAAGAGCCCATTAATTGCTTTTTTGTTTGTTTGTTTGTTTTTACATGTATTGTGTTTCTGGTATTCTTGTAAATCTGATGCACAAGAAACACCTGCAAATGACAGTGATGGTCGAGAGCGGAAATGAATTCTTCTTTAGTGTGTATTTTATCACAGAATATTTTTATATATTATGTATTTAAAATGTTTGATGTAATTCTGTGAAGTGGCAGAGGGTTGCTGCAGTGGTGCAAAGGTAAAACACAACCCACATATGGAGGCCTTAGTCCTGGATGTGACTGTCACAGGTTAGAGTTCAAGCCTGATGGCCTTTGCCCCCTGCCTTCCCCCTCTCTTATCACACATTTCTCCTCTCTCTCAACTTTCTCTCAAATAGAAGCCAATAAAACCAGCAGAGCCATTAAAACCTTAAAAAGAGGAAGACAAGGACTCATTCAAGAAAATTGTTTATTTTTTTTATTTAAATGTACTTGAAAAATGAGTAGTAAGTTGTAGGTATTTAATCATTCTCAGGGTTAAATTTGTACCAAGCTGTCCACACAAATTGAACATATTAAGTTAACACAACACATGACAAATAAGTTACATCAACTTAATTTCTTTATTTGCTCAGTTTAATTTAATTCTACTTACTTGAAAAATTATGCAAACTCATTACCTCACAAAATTTAAGCAAAGTAAGAAAACATTTATTTTAAGCAAGCAGTAGGCACAGACCTACAAGAGTCGCAGAGTCCGGCGACGACAGACGCTTAAATTCCGTAACAAAAGTATGTTTTTATCTTTTTTAATCTTTTTTTTTTTCAAAATCTGTCTTTCTTACTGTTGATTCAGTGTCACATGGTGTTTTCATTTTTTCTTTAATTATTTAAAGCACCTTGAAATACCTTGCTGCTGAAATGTGCTATACAAATAAAATTTGATTGAAAGTTATTGTTGGCAGCTAGAGTTAGCATTGTGCTAACAGCCTAGGTTAAGACAAAATTATGCATGGAAACTTGTTCTGATGTTCTGCAATGTGAATGCGCTCCTGCTCATGGAAATGCTGGGATTATCTCAATATCATGAGTCAGACGAGATAAATTACTTGTTCCAGAAGAGAGAAAAAAAACTCAAGTAAAGCATTCGTACCTGGAGGCAGTATTGAGTCAAAGTACTTACCAACACAAAAAAACCCGACAATTATCAAAACCTTACTTTTTCTCAAGTAGAGTGAGATGGAGACAAAGTCAGAGTGACTTACTAAAAGTGAAGGGTGATAGAAAATTTATGAAAACTGATTAAAATCAACTTATTTCAATGACCATGTTTGCATTTGCATTGCAGCATTTAGGTTCAGTCCTAAGATCTGACTTAAAACTGTTGATGGAACAAAGTAAATTTATACGTTTGTCTGGATTTGATATGGAGATCTTGTGAACTCAACACAAAAAGGCCCAACCAGGATTTGATCTTTAAATATCTAATGCATTATATATTTGAATAATAATGAGTAACAATAGTTTGGTCTGATGATGGCAGTGAGCTGATGACGGGGACAGAGAGCAGCAGAGCTGCTTTAAGGAAGAGGGCGGACTCTCTCTCTCTCTCTCTCTCTCTCTCTCTCTCTCTCTCTCTCTCTCTCTCTCTCTCTCTCTCTCTCTCTCTCTTTAGTCTGAGTCTTACAGTCGGACATGAAAAATGTCAAATGAGCGAGAAAAACCATGAAGGAAGCAAGTCAGATTCTGCTGCTCTGTAAGTTAATATCTACTGATTGATGTAATGACTGTCTGATTATTGATGATGATGATGGTGATGATGGAGAAACAAGTTAGACTGATTTAACATCATTAGGTTTAAATCTTAGTTAAGGCTAAAATTATCTTAATCCAGTTTAGAAAACTACTGAAGGAGCAAAAAGCTAGAACTGTATCACAGTGTTGTGTTCAAGACCACCTAACCCGAGACCGAGACAAGACCAAGACCTTTAGGGTCTGAGACCAAGTCAAGACCAAGACCAGCGCCGCGTTCTACATGATATGATAAAATGTGAAATATGATCAAAATTACTTCTCAAAATTATCTGAAAGATCCATATTCCCATAAAAACACCTAGATATTAAATACTTAATACATTTTACCAATATTAAATATTCCATCTCTGCTACAATGTGTGATGGTCTCTTGCCACCCCTAAAACGATAACGCCCTGGGTGTTTACCCATGTTGCTCATGTCAGAAACTACCACTGTTCTGCACCATTAAACACAGCAATTGAGGCAAAGACCTGAAGGTAAATAACGCTCAACTATGAACACTGACCAAGGAGCAATAAGTGAGAAGAAACCAAACACAAAATGCTCATTGTGACTGTTTTCATCCTCTCTCCCGGTACAAAAAGCCAGGTAGTCTGACACCATGGTAAACATTACAGCTGCCACTTTGAACGAAAACAATCAAAGAGCAATGTGCATTTTGTGCATGCTCTTTCGTTCTTGTTCTTTAGTTATTTGATAATTTAAATATTTATAATTAAATAAAATAATGATGCAGTGAACACAGAGCAGTACAACAACAAAGAACCTGTTCTGTCAGGTCAGATCGTCATACACTTAACACAAACTCACGGTGTTTTGTCAGATCAGCACATTGTCAGATAGTCATAGCTGAGCTCAGACATGCATACGCTGTCATTACCATATGATTTTATTTAATCAGCAATATAGAATCATGACGTAGATCATCATACACTTTGTTTTTAACAGTTATATGGCATTTTGACTTAGCGGTTAAGTAGGTTAATGAGTTTTACAGGCTTGTGTTTAGTTGACTGCAGCTGCAGCTGGATCTCGCTTTAAATACACTTTGAAACCACGACAACGCCTGTATATCTATCTAGTTATCATATTATGTCATATTATAAACAATTTAATGACTTATTTTTGCCATAACTTGTTGCGTATGATGAACTGGCAAACTTTACTGACTGTCGGACTTCTTTAGTGCGCATGCGCGGGCATGCGCACTCACTGCATGTCTGCTATCCTGACAGCGTATGGCGATCTAACGGAACAACAGCTATATCTGTCAGACATGTCATTAGATTTCATTTAATCAGCAACATAGAATCATGACGTAGATTGTAATACACTTTATTAACAGTTGTATGGCATCCTGACTTAGCGGTTAAGTGAGTTTTACACCGTTTCTGAATGTCGCATCACTACATTGCAGACTTTTGGTCACAGTGTTGTCCCATATTTGAACAAGTCAGTCAAACCTCCACACAATAATTCAGGCAGTTAGTTACTTTTTTCCATCACAATGCTTATGTGTCTCTGTACATCTAGTTTTGCTAACATCAACGGAGCTTTACCTTCTTTGAGATACTTTTCTAAGTGATGAAAAAAGTTAGACGTCCCACCGTGTGAAAGTGAAGCGCTGCTGAGTTACTGTGGCCGTCGAATTTATTATGATTTATGCAGCTTTATTCTATTACTGACTATTAGATCTTCTGCTGCTCATAGGAAACCACTGCGCATGTCTGGACCGTCAAATGCTAGTGAAAGATGAGGGAGGGAGGGGAGTAACAGAAACACGTAATTGGTTGTTTTTTTATCGGTGCGTTTTGCATCCACTGAAAATAAAGATGTTAACAAATAAACTGGACAGTCTGCTGTACATTTAGTGATATTTTCACAGTTGCATCTCGACTGGTCTTGAAATAAAATGCAGAGTCATCAGAGACCGAGACCATCAAAACATGGCCTCGAGACCAAGACCGACTTCGAGTACCACAACACTGCTGTATCATGAAGGCTTGCTGGTTGTCTGCTTAATCAGTTTTATTTAATCACTAACCAGTTTAAATGTTTGTTGTAGGTCTGAGTTTCCTGCTGGGCTGCAGATTAAACCAAGGTTAGTAACATTTTTTACTAAACCATTATAAAATGACAAATTTTAGAGATTTCTGAAAGAAAAAAGTAAAAAATACAAAACCTACCTTGATTCCTTCATGTGAAGAAATGCTTTTATTCTGAATCAGTGATTTTATATCAGTCTCTCCAGCTGCTCTGACTCTGAGTCCCAGCAGATCTCAGTTCTTTGAAGGAGAATCAGTGACTCTGAGCTGTGAGGATGGAAACATCTCAGCTGGATGGACTGTGAGGAGAAACACGACCAGAGGAAACATGACTCAGTGTGGAGCTGGATGGTGGAATAAAGACGGATCTACCTGTAAAACCAGCAGCCTTGAGCAACATGACTCTGGTGTTTACTGGTGTGAGTCTGGATCCTCCTCCATCAGCAGCAGCAGCATCCAGCTCTCTGTCTCTGGTAAGATCAGACTGTGGAGTTAGTGTTGCTGTGTGTAAATGGATGAGATGCTGTAGTTTGTCTCTGTGTTGAGGTGGATCAGTGATCCTGCAGAGTCCTGTCCTCCCTGTGATGGAGGGACATGACGTCACTCTGAGCTGCAGAGCAAAGAATCAACCCCACAACCTCCCAGCTGCTTTCTATAAAGATGGATCCTTCATTGGTCATGAAACTACTGGAAACCTGATCATTAACCAGGTGAAGAAATCTGATGAAGGTCACTATAAGTGTAACATCAGCGGTCAGGGAGAGTCTCCATCCAGCTGGATCTCTGTGGAAGGTCAGAACTGTTGATCTCCATGACTTTCATTACTGACTTTAATTTATAAAGTTTCATTATTTTATAAACATCTTTATTTCAGATAAACAAACCTCGTCTCCTCCTGCCTCCTCTTCTCTTCTTGTCATCTTGATTCCTCTCGGATTTTTATGTCTTGTGTTTCTACTGGTGTTACTGGTTCTACTGGTGAAGAGACATCATCTCAAAATAAAAGGTGAAAGAAACATCTTGATTCAAAAATTTTGTTTTCACCAAAGTAATTTTTTAACGTGTGGTGCTGTTTTATATATATTTAAAAAATTCTTGTTGAAATGAAAAGATATCTCTCCATCACTGAACAATTTCCTCATAAAACTGAGCCGTTTCCTGAAGCAGTGCATTGTGGGTAATCTCTGTTTCTTCCAGCTGATAAAGGCGACAACGTAACATACAGCGACATCCAGATAAACCAGCTTCATCAGCAGAGAACCAAAGGTGAGGATGATGACGATGTTTCTGAAGTCTGAAAACATCCGACTCAGCAGATATTTTGATCTCCAAGCACCTATAGAACCTTTAGTTTGATCATCAAATCATTACTATATCAAAGGAAATACAGTGTATTACGAAAGTGAGTACACCCCTCACATTTCTGCAGATATTTAAGGTAATCTTTTCATGGGACAAAATACATTTTGACACAATGAAAAGTCTGTGTGCAGCTTATATAACTGTGTAAATTTATTTTTCATTCAAAATAACTCTATATACATCCATCAGTGTCTAAACCACTGGAAACAAAAGTAAGTACACCCCTTAGTGAAAGTTCCTCCAGTGTCAGTGTTTTGCGTGGCCACCATTATTGAGCTGAACTGTCTGAACCCACCTGGGCCTGGAGTCACCAGAACTTCAGTGGTGACTCCAGTGAAGCTGGATTATCTTCCTCTCCTCCATGATGACATCACAGAGCTGGTGGATAGTCAAGACATGGCTCTTCCTCCACCATGGACCTGGAGGCATCAGACACGTATCTCTGTCCTCCTCACCTGACAGCTGCCACACAAGCTGGAGACCATCTGAACCAACTCATCTTGGTCTCATTGGACCTCAGAACCTGGTTCCAGTATCCGTGTCCCTTGCTGACATCTCTTCAGCAAACTGTGTGAACGTCAGAACAGGCTTCCTTCTGGGCTGACAGCCATGCAGACCAATCTGATGTAATGTGTGGCGTTTGGTCTGAGCCCTGACAGGCTGACCTCTGACCTCTGAGATCTGTGCAGCAATGCTGACAGAAACCCTCCACCCATCTTTCAAAGATAGCATGTGGACGTGACGCTGAGCACTGAGCTTCTTTGGACGACCAACATGAGGTCAGTGCTGAGTCCCTGGTCTTCAGAAAGCCGGATGATCTTGGCCTCTGGGCTGCAGCTCAGCTCAGGGTGCCAACAATCCTCCTGCAGCCTCGGCTGACTTCCTGCGGTGCAACAATTCATCTCTTAGGATCCTCAGAGATCTTTGCCATGATGGGCCTTCAGTGACCAGGAGGACAGAGTGTGAGAGCTGCACTACAAAACTGAACACACCTGCTGCCTGGGACACCTGAGTAACACTAAACAGTCACATGACATTTTGGAGGGAAAATGACGAGCAGCGCTCAGTTTGGACCTTTATGAGTGTACTCTCTAGGGGTGTACTTTCTTTTGTGATGCACTGTATCTCTGTCCTCTTCAGTCCTTATTAATCCTGATCTTATATTTTCCTCCATGTTTCTGGTTTTGATGCTTTTATTTTTAACACAGTTTGTTGTTGGATCTCCAGACCCTGAATGACTGAAGTGATCTGTTGCCATGGTGACTGTCAGTAGGAATGAATGAGGTGATCTGTTGCCATGGTGACAGAACCGAGCCGCCATGTTGGTCCGTCTCTGTCTCAGTCTGTGGTTGTTCTGCTAACTGACTAGCAGCTCTGTGGTCGTCCAGCTTCCTGTTTCTGATCAAAACGTTTCCTGTCACACAGAACCTGACAGTGTGAGTTGAGCCCATCAGGACAACAGAAACAAGAGGAGATCATTAAAACTTAAACATATTTAGAAGTTACACAATTATGTATAACTATTTAAAAAAAATAAGCTCTGTTAGAAGCTAAATGGTTTTATCAATGTATGGAATGAGCTTCTCTTAGTTAAGATTATTTATAAGGTAAAAGTTATATGCTCACATATTTGGTTAAATGTCTTAAATTGGATTTCATCTCAATAAATGTATAATTTTAGTGACATTCACAGTGGCAGGTTTTTGGATCCTCCTTTAGGGGGAGAATCTACCAACTTGTACCAGATACATCACAGTATGTAGGTCAGTCACTTTCAACAACAAACCTGTGCAGCTCTCAGTTCCTTCAGGACTCCAGATCCCTTCTGTCTACTTCTGTCATCTCCAGTCTGTCTACTTACAAAGTCTGGTTCATTTATGGAGATGTGAATTAACTGATTCTGATCCAAAAGTGAATTCGGCTCCTCCAAACATCTGTCTGGGTTTGGTTGAAGTGACCTCTGGTGTGGTTCAAATATGTGAACGCCAAGCGGACCAGAGACGCTCCAAAAGCAGGAAGTGGACCACAGCTAACATGCTAGCCTGGTGCTACCTGGCTAAAGGTCTCCTGATCTTTAGCCTAAATCCTCCAACCGCTAAAATCCTCCATCTTGTTTCCATCTGGTGAAGCAGGAAGTTGCTCTCAGTGTCTTCAGAGGTTTTAGTGTCGTTTCCTTCAGCGGTTCTTGAGACGTTTTGTTCCTCCACCTTCTGTTAAAGGCCTGCAGATGGTTCATAGAGTTTAGGTCTGAATTGGAGCTTCACCCGTTCAGCAACATTTCCCTCTGAGCCTTGAGATGTGGTTATGGTCATTATGTTGGAATACTGTGATAAAGTTTCTGAAGGGAGGGGCCTGCAGCCCTCATCATGACACTGCCACCTCCATGCTTCACTGTAGGCCAGACACAGGCCATAGTTTCTGGGTTACTGTTGTTCTCCTAACCTGATTACTGCCACACTCTTCACACCATCTGAACCAAAGTTTCTCTTGGACCTCAACAGTTAATTTGTCTGTATCATCTTTAGAAGAGACTCCTTCTGAGTTTACAGTGATGCAGACCAGTATAATGTGATGTGCAATAAATGGCCTGAGGACTGACTGCCTGTCCCAAACTCAATGTTTAGTTCCACTTAAAGGTCTGGAGGAGTAAAAATTGTCTGATTGTTCCTGTAGATCTAGATTTTAAGACTGTTATGCTGCTTATCTTTAAAATAGCAGCTCAGTTGGAGTTGTAACAATATTAAAAGAAACAAATATTACATATATGTGCAATCTCCAAGTAACTTTGCATCATCACTGATTACCCTAATAAATCACAGACATTATCTCTCCATATAGTCAATCAGAGGACCTGTGTGTCTCTGGTTCCTCTGGGTGTGTTTTCTTCACCCTTTGCTCCAGTTACCCTGCGTGTGAAAGCAGCTCTGCTGTTGCTCTGGAGCTGTGGGTGGTTTCTGCATGGTGGTCTGCAGAGCTGCATGTCTCTGCATCGGAGGCGACAGAGTGTCTGTTTGATCTGAAACGTGTCGGCTTGGACTGATTTAGCTGTGAGACTCTGTGGTCTCAGTGTTTCCCACCTGCTGGTTTCACTGTTGTTTAAGTTTATAACAGACTAAACAAAGTGTTGATGATTAAAACGTTCATCTTATGGCTCATATCATCTCTATGTATCTACAGAAAGTCCTTCATCTGCCATCTACTCAGACGTGAGAACAGACGGGATCAGTTATGGACAAATCAACATCAGGACCAACAGAACCAACAGAACCAGAGGTAGAACTGCTGCTGGTTAATGTCTGAATAATCTATAGATGATCAACATGTCGGACTTTATGTGGAGCATTAGATCCTCCAGTTCTCTAAACATTCAGTAAACATTAAACCTCAGGAGTAAAAGCTAAACTTCAGATGATTTTTGTGATCTAATGACCTCTGACCCAACTGAGTGTTCCTTAATCCAATGGTGGGCATTGCTCGACTAGAAAGTTAGAAATGCCTAACCCTTAATATACATACACCCTTAGTTCCACTAACACCAGAGTCCTGCACCAACATATGTAATGGGGGGTGACATTTATTTGAAGGGTGAGCATGAGACTGAATGACATCTATCATAATAAAGAGTCTTTATGATTGTTTATGACAGTCATGAAGTGTTATTCGGTAAATAATGACAATTTTAATGCAAAGTTCATTATAAAGTCCATTAAAAGTACCAACTTTGCTGATTTTGTAAATTATAATAATTAATGCAAAGTTGACATTTATAATGGACTTTCAATGCAACTTTTAGAGCAAATTTGTATTAAAAGTGTCATTATTTACTGAATGACTACTTCATGACAGTGTCATGTCATTCTTATGTTCACCCCTTCAAATAAAGTGCTACCAAAGCTAATGCTCTAAATTCAACCATGTTGATGTCCTCCATGTGTTAGTAAGACAACACAGCATAGCTCCATCTACAGAATCAAACATTACACACTCCTGGATGCTTTGCGCTTTAGGAAGTGATTCTCTTAGCAGACCTTTCACTGATGGTTTCAGTTTTATAGTAGTTGAGTTTTGCTAGCTGTTGCTAATTAGCTAGTTGACCATGAGAGGCTTTGTCAGCCAAGCATGAAGGACATTAAGGCTCTGATTGAGACTCAGACTAGAAGCAGCTACTCTGAATAAACCTGCTCAGCTCTGAGATCCTCTGGGTTTTGGTTTCAGACCAGCAGATCTGAACTAAGAAACTCAACTGAGTCAAGTTAGTTATGAAGCATGAACAGAAGAAGCTCTGATCCATGGATGCAGATAATATGATCGACTTCTCATCTCTGTTTTAGTTGCTGCTTATAAAAACACATCAACATCATATGAGCAGGCAGAGGATGTTTTCTTGGGGTTTTTCCAGAACCATGTTCTCTATTTGCATCTAGTGGTAGAGGGGCTTTACTAAGGCGGAAGAGGCTGATAGTATCTTGGTGTGACGCTCATGGAGGGCGCTCGTGGTTGGGTGGCCTCGTGTTTCATGTATGGGCTGAATCGGGTTGCTGCCGTTGGCCATGTGTTTGGGCAGATCTCTGCATCTCCTGCCCTGTTTCTGCAGCACAGTGATGATGTGGTGCTGCTGGACTGAAGGGGTCCAGCCTTCCTGGATCTGAGGCCTCTGGTGGTTTGTTGGTTTGGTGGTGAGGATGGAGCTGGTGGAGGATGAGGATGGTGGCTGATGTTGTACCGGCAGCCATGTTGTACGGTGAAGAGGTGATGAGGGGCCGTCTGCCCTGGGTGTCATCCTGGTTCTGGTTCTGTAGCTTGGTGGCATCGGTTCTGTAGTGTTTGTAGATGGTGTCCAGAGGGAATCTGCCTGGTCTCTCCAGTGTCCATGGAGGGGCTGAACTCCCCCCAGGACAGGCTGAGTATTTAACTCACTGTCTGGGTTTTTATTGGCCCTCAGAGGACAGAGCTCTCTTGTAGGAACCTCCCTATTTAATTAATTCCTGATTGTTCTGGTCTTCCCGTCTCTCTGGACGGTTCTCCACTGGGTCCATGTGGATAAAAGGTTCTGGCCTTGAAATGGATTTGCAGACTTTAAAGGTTGATGTCACTGACTTTATTCAGCTCCTCCTTGATCAGATTAATTAAATATTATAATTAGATTCATGAGATCTTATCGCCTGCTTCATGTCGTCGTCTGGCTCTTTTTAAATTATCTGTTTTACAGCTCAGGCAGTAATAATGTGTAGATATGGCTGATTAAATTGAAATCTGCTTTCTTCAGAATATAGTTTAACAGTTAAATTGGGTTTTAATTAGAGAAACGATCATTTTTTCCAGGTACATTTTATAATTACCTCATGAGGCTCAACGTTCCCATAACTCTGACTGACCTGCTGCTGGCTGTTTAATTCTAACCAGCTTATTTTCTTCCAGAGGTTCAACCAGACACAGACGTCATCTACTCTTCACTGAGGTAGTCCACCAGTCTGACCTCTGACCTCCAGCTGCTGCTTAAGCTTCAGTTATTTTATGGCTTCAGCCGATCATCTGACTTTAACATCGTTTCTCTCTGGATGTTTAATAAAATGTTTCTTTTTCACAGTTTGTTCTCCAGTGAATTATTAGTTTTTCATCTCGTCTGTTTTCTCGTCTGTTTTCTCGTCTGTTTTCTCGTTCTGGTCTCTGTGGCTTCAGAGCCGATAGATCAGATCTGAAGTTTTCCTGTTTGCTCATCAACGATCAGCAGCAACAAGCAATAAACCAAAACCACAGACTGAAAAAGGCTTCAGTGGAAACTGCAGATAACAACCAGATTGGTGTGTGTGTGTGTGTGTGTGGTGTGTGTGTGTGTGTGTGTGTGTGTGTGTGTGTGTGTGTGTGTGTGTGTGTGTGTGTGTGTGTGTGTGTGTGTGTGTGTGTGTGTGTGTGTGTGTGTGTGTGTGTGTGTGTGGGCAGCTGACAGCGTTTCTTTATTAAACCAATCTGTCTTCATGTTTCAGGAGGTGTTACATCTAAATGTGTCCCCATCAAATATCTCACCTTTATTTTTATCTGGTCTCCATCTGCGTCATCGATGGCTGAGGCCTGCAGCCTCTAGTTGTGTCTCTTATTAAATGGTTTATCTGTCTCACTAGCAGTCAGGCTCTACTGATCCATGCTGAGGAGCTCAGATTGGATCCGTTCTAAGCATCTGTTCAGTGATGGGGTCAAAGGTCACATAGTGACATCGTGATGCAGAGCTGTGTATCAGAACATTAGCAACGACAGGCAGGACTTTCTTAAAGAAATGTATGGGTACGACATCCAGACAGCAGGAAGCGGAAATTAATTGACTTATAATTTCCTCTAGGGTTTTATAATTAAGTAGTTGAAATTGGGTCATTGTTCCTACATTTGTTTTGTTTGGGCCCAGCAGTGGTTCTGGCTAAATAGACCAGACTTGTGTCATTTATGCAGTTTCCCACCAGCAACAATTGTTGCCTAGAATAAAACATTTTCACTAACATAACCAGCATAACATGTAATAATTCATAAAATATCATGCATTAGGGAGATCCAAGGATTGAAATGCATGGACAAAATCTGAGCTCACGTGAGCTGAGGTGGCCCAGGGGCAAAGCACAACCCACATATTGAGGACTTAGTCCCCATGCTTGTGGTCGCAGGTTCAATTCCCAACCTGGTGACATTTGCTGCATGTCTTCCCCCTCCTACTATTTGAAACTACCTTCAAATAGAACCAACAAAAACCTTTAAAAAATTCTGGGCTTCAATGTGTTAAGATGGAATAAATACACACATATTCATGACATTCTTTGATTAAATAAATTTCTCTTAAGTTTAACTCCAATAGCTAAAACTATAATTTATACAAAATGAGTCATTCTCTCTTCAGAATGTGGAGCCAAGAGCAATTTAATCATTTTTTGTCCATGATAAGGATTTCTACATACATGATCAACTATATCAGGGTTTCCCCCAGTGTATTAAAAGCCTGGCAGCCCGCCATGCTTTACTAGGCCCACCACCAGGCTAAGCGTTGCTTGATTTTATTTTTAGAAAAATTAATAACATATCGCTTTTTTTTTAATCTTAAAGCCGGATTGACTCTAACCCTAAGTGCCTCCGTTGTTCTGAGAGTTTCACTTGTGGAGCACATTTATTTCTAAAAGATTTAGAGGTTTATACTTTATGCATTTAAAACCTATCACACCACTGGGCCTCTGCGTGTTGCAGCAGCTGGATGTCTAAAGTTTACCTCAGCAGTTTACCTCCTTTCACTCAAACTGGACACAGGCTGACCGCTATGGATATTTACATCAACCCCCTGTGAGGAATCATGATTCTATGGAGAAATCTATATCAAGGTAAGAGCTAAAAACGGACCTGGTTAGCTCTGGTTACGAAACTCTACTGAACCACAGGAATAACTTGTAGTCGCTTTCAGTGGTGTGTTGAGCGACTGGTGAGGATGATTTGTATTTGTGAATAAAACATCTCAACACGCTGCCCAGCGTTTGGCCCTGTGTTCCCTGTAAAGTTTAGGTCTGTGTTCCCAGTTGGCAGCTGCTTTAGTGGTTAACAATCCAGCGCTAATCACTCATCATGCAGGTTCTTTCACGCTCACCTGGCAGTCATGCGTCACGTTGGTTTAATGTTATTTTATTATTATTTTTCCAGTTACATGATCCATCAAACCATATCAAACGCGTTGTCCACTTAGTCAGACAGAGTTAATGTGCGCAGAGATCTGAGAAACTCGTCCCATAAACTGGACAGACCAAAATAGTTTCTGTGATTCTTATTAAAAACTCAACATGAAATGTTAGATCTACTAGAGCCATATAAGCAGCATTGAATTAAAACTCCTGTTTGTTGCTCAGTGCAGCAGGTTTAACTCATCCTGCAGGGCCGGTCCAAGGCTGTATGGGGCCTGGGGCAGAATCTGACTGAGGGGCCCATCATGCTGCTGAAAACATCAGCAGCTCCAACAGTTTCTGTGTTGGATTTAATCTGAGAGGGGAAGGAGATTAACTGGCCAACCAAATAATCCAAATAATTTGTATTTGTGAACAAACATTTCAAACTCAGACTAAACTCACAGCATGAGATTGTTGCTATGGTAACAAAACAATCTAACTATGAATATTGTTCTTTGAACTTTTACTTTTTCTGTCTACTTAACATCTTTTAATACAAAAACACGGTGGAGCCTCAGTGTCCCGACCGCCAGGCTGAGCAGGTTTTCTGGGGGGAAACCCTGAATATTATTGTAAAAACAATTCACTTTTTTTGTGAAATTGTTTGTTTTTTTATTATAATGTCATAGAAATCGTTACTAAAAGAAAAAAAATCTATTCCACCCAGCAAATTAATTGAAATTAAGAAAATTT
>CM065370.1:27279235-27444235 GCA_033032245.1 Poecilia picta
CTTAATAGTTGTTGAAGGCCAGAACTATATGGACTTAAGGTTACCAAATCATCTGCATATGTTATGTGATTGATTATTGGTCACCAACTATACAGCCTGTTTTACAACAATTCAGGCGCGTTGATAGTTCATCCATGTAGATGTTAAAGGTAAGGGGACAGTAAACTTCCCTGCCTCACTCCGTTACCAACTTTAAACGAATCAGACATTGTGTTGGCCCATTTTACAAACATTGATTGATGACCAAACCAGTAGACCAGAATCTAATAGATATTTGGGTTCACCTCTGCTTTCTAACTTGCCGAACAGTTTTTGGTGATTCACACGATCAAATGCTTTAGAGGCGTCAATAAAACACATAAATACTTTAGTGTTGTGCAAATTATACAAGTCTATAATCTCCTGTAGTGCAAAAATACACATGTCTGCCATGTTTGGGTTTAAAACCGAATTGATTATCGGAGGTCAAGAGAAACTCTTCCAGCCTATTTAAAAGGCTTTTTCTAAAACTTTCGACAAACTACTAGCTAAAGCTATGGGTCGGTAATTCTCCAAAGAGCTAATCTTACCTGCTTTATCTTTAATAATTGGTACCAGAATGACAGATAACATTGAATTGGGTAACAAACCATGTACTAGACAGCCAGTGAAACACATAGAAAGTAATGCTCAAAGTTTCTTACTTGCATTTTTCAAATGCTCAGAGGAAAATGTTATCCATCCCACAGGCCTTGTTGTCTCTCAGTGTCACAATTGCATGATATATTTCTTGTGGGGATACATTCACATTCTCATTACTGTGAATACTTTTCATTTCAAAAGTGTCACTTTTGACACCATTAAACAGTGACTGTAGCTCCTTCCATAACTGAGTGATTTATTTTACACCACTAACACCGTCAATAGTAGCTGGAAGTGATGCTTTGCAGTTATTTACTTTCTTTATTTCTTTCCAAAAGTCCTTAACATTATTATTTCCTAACTTTCTAGCAAGAGAGTCAGACCTCATAGTATTTTCATTTCTCCTTATAAATCTTAAAGCATATTTAAAATTAGCATTTGCTTGTTTTTTGTATTCAAACAAGGGTCCATGTCTCTGTTTACCTGAATCAACCCCTTCTGGCCTCTGCATGATGTTCTCTTACATAGTCGTTCCAGCCTGGCTTGGTGCTTTGTGAGCTGGTTTTATGCAGTGGCTTGAGGTAAGGAGGGATTTCACAACATTCTCATACAAGGTACATAACTCAGTACCATGTTGGGGTCTTTACAATTCATATCACGGCACGAGTTGCTCCCTTTGGTAAGTATATATTGCTAAACATGTTGTTCGTTCGATAACAATAATCTGATAGATCTTTGTCAGTCAAGTTATCCCATGTTATTTTTCCTATGCTTGTATTATAGTCTGCAAGCAGAACAGAAGGTATGGAATTCATGGTTACACATAAGGAAAATGGTAAATGATCACTGGTGGCAAATTCATAGTTGACACGAATGTCCTGGATGAGCATCAGCTGCACAGATACAATGATGTAACCATGAGGTTGTTTGCCATGCATCACTAATATACAGTAGGTATAACTGTCGTTAGGCAAAAGCACCTTACTAGAAAGAATTAAGCCATTGTTGAGATAGAATTGCATTAAATGCTTAGCAAATATAGAAAGATTATCTGTGACATCTGCATTTAAATCCCCCACAATAAAAAAGCAAGTAGATGGATTATCTTGCATAAAAGACATAATAAAAGACAGTCTATTAAGAAATTCATCTTCGTTTTGAGGACATTCATAAGGCGTGTATATGTTCAGAACAATAAAGTTTTTATCTCCACAGGTGAGCTTAAGTCCAATGGCCCAATCCACATCCAATCTAATCACATTAACCAGCTGATCATATTTTTTGTGCCACAATATTGCAACACCACCGGCTCCTTCCCCGAATTATTCTGGTTCTAAGGTCGGTAGTGGATTCACCAGCGCCATAAAAGTCTTTATGTATCAGTTCAGCTTCTCCAGGTCCTGTTTAGCTAAGAATGTCTCCTGCACACACAGGACATCACAAGTCTCCAGTAATTTGTCCACCACAAAGTGACGCTCTGTCTGTTTCACTGTGTCCAACACGCAGACCTCGCGCATTATGACACAATATTAATACCAGTCACTTATTGATCAGGATCTGCTGGCCGTTGCTCATCTGCGGTACTACAGATGCAGATTCGTTCTCTTGCTGCAGTATTTCAGTCTCTGATGTTTGAACCAATCGGATCCTGTTATTTTTTGATCTGCGCGCCTCAAAGTAGCGACGCACATTCACACCCGATGGCCAGAGTTTTGGATCGTACATTTCTGTAACTTCAGAGCCCTGCAGTTATATGAAACCAGCTAATCGGTTATGCATGGAGTCCATCTTCCTGCATGTCACCGATTGGCCCAGTTTCTCTGTCAGATAGACACGCAGAGTGTCAGCATTGAGGTCGTAGCAAAGACACTGACCAGCTTGGTTTGAACCGCTGGGATGTTACTCTGTGCCGGTGCCAATAATTCCTCCTTTGACTTTGTGTCCCATGTCCCAGTGACTCAGCTCCCTTCAGGGTCTCTGGGGCTCCGGCTTCCCTTCCCTCCTCCAGGCCGGATGCAGGACTTGTTGAATGGAAGCGTCTCCTGGTTGCTGCCGTTTAGCATCTTCTCCTTCCAATTGCGCCTCAGTTTGGTTTGATCCATTCACGGTTCGTTAGCCCGACTAGATTCATGAGGTGTTTCAATATCAGTCAACCGGCCTCCAAATTCACCGTCACTCGTCCCAGATCTTGGCTCACAGTGGCCTGAGCTTCCATAGCTCCTCTTAGCGCAGAGACTTCCTGGCCTAGACGCTCCGTTCTGCCGAGCAGAGCCGAGGCATCAATGCTGCCGAAGCCAACAGGTGGAAGGTCATCCAGGTAGTGCGAAACTAAACGGGGAATATTCTCACCACGCTGGTTTAACAGCTTCAAGCAAACCTTCACATTATTCACGTCTTTCTGTGTCCTTATGTTTGATGTTACGCTGTTTTGCTGGGCGCAGTTCATACAGGAAACGTTTGGACTCTTCAATCCAGTCAGATGAGAAACTGTAGCCAACAAAACAATGTCATCGTGTGACAGTGTTTTTATCTTGGCAGAGATAAAATGTAAAAACTCATCATCTTCCACAATCACTTTACCGCATGTCGTATTGTAGACTTCAGGTTTTATGCAGAAGAGGCAGGACGGTAAACTGCTGCCATCATCATCACAGCCTGGATGGATGAGGCTCAGGTTGTCCGGTCCAGGCCAAGCACAGGCCCAGAAGAGTCCAGAAGGTTCTGCTGGTTCCACTGAGGCTTCCAGGTTCAGGCCTGTGAAATGTTGTTTGTGGATCCTCACATCAATAATCCATCGATCTGAACAACAATGTTTAATCCTATTTTAATCCTATGAACTTTTTTTTGCTGTTTCTTTCTCTGTGCTGCTCTCATCTTGTATCAGGTAACTCAGCAGTCCGTCTCCAACAGCCACTTTAAGCTGCTGCTGGTTAAAAAAAAAGGAGCCATCAAACATGCACAAAAGTATTAGTATTAGTTCAGGTTAATCATTTTTAAATTAAGTTAGAATTGCTTACCATGTCTTTAGGTTTTGTTTTTCTTCTGTCTGGTAGTTTTTTCTATTTATCATTTTAAACTCCTATCTAGAGAAACCAAAAGAAAAAAACCCATAGCACCAGTACACAAGTAAAGAACAAACTTTTTAATAGAGATTAGGACAGAGCACAAGAATGTTTTTGTTCAAGCGTGTCTGGCTTAAACACACACACACACACACACACACACCACACACACACACACACACACACACACACACACACACACACACACACACACACACACACACACACACACACACACGGAGCTGCTCATCTGTTCTGGGAATGCTGGCCGGTCTCTTGGCTGCTCCACCTGCAGGTCAGCAGCTGTAGGGTGTGACGCTACGGCTAACTGGCTAGCTCTGGCTAACTCTGGCTAATCTGGCTAACTCTGGCTAGCTCTGGCTAACTCTGGCTAGCTCTGGCTAAACTCTGGCTAGCTCTGGCTAACACTGGCTAACTCTGGCTAACTCTGGCTAGCTCTGGCTAACTCTGGCTAACTCTGGCTAACTCTGGCTAACACTGGCTAACTCTGGCTAACTCTGTCTAGCTCTGGCTAACACCGACCAACTCTGGCTAGCTCTGGCTAACTCTGGCTAGCTCTGGCTAACTCTGGCTAGCTCTGGCTAACTCTGGCTAGCTCTGGCTAACTCTGGCTAACACTGGCTAGCTCTGGCTAACTCTGGCTAGCTCTGGCTAACACTGGCTAACTCTGGCTAGCTCTGGCTAACTCTGGCTAACACTGGCTAACTCTGGCTAACACTGGCTAGCTCTGGCTAACTCTGGCTAGCTCTGGCTAACCCTGACTAGTTCTGACCGTGTCAGACATCCTGATGTCCTCATCCTGATGTCCTCGTCCTCAAACTGTCTCTGACCTCCATGTTTTCTCTGCTTCTAGGCATCTTTAACCCCAAACAGCCCAAAGACGGAGCCAAGACCTTCACCTTCGACTATTCCTACTGGTCACACACCACGGTAACAACACACACACACACACACACACACACACACACACACCACGGTAACAACAGACACAGACACACACACTCACATATATACACACACTTTTTATGTTGTGCGTATATCAGTGATTCTTGAAAATAGGGACAAAATTTTCCCATATTTTTTTTTTGTTATTTCTCGAATTTATGTATACAAATATGTCAAGTAATGTTTTGGAAATGTAAAGATGCTGATGTTCAGGCTCCCAGTTGCAACATTTTAAAAAAAAAATTACGTTTTTAATCGACCTGACCTAGAACGTTGTCATCACCATCTGACAAAAATACATCAAAAATAATTTTTAATGACCCTATTAGTGATATTTTTACTCATTTTGCAGACAAATACTTCTCAAGAAACAAAATAATTATTATTTAAAACAAAAAAAACATAAAAATCCATTTGACGGAGTTGACACTGCATGACGGAGTTGACACAAAACTCAAGGTGGTGACAAACTAGTGAGTAAAATGAAAAACTTGGTACATGTGAAGTAATACAATTTATGTAAAAATACATTAAAATGAATTAACTCCACATTTAAATGATATTTGACAACAATTTCACTGAAAGAGTCAGAAAAACTGATGGAGTTGACATCTGACGGAGGTGACAAAAAGCCAAACTACCTCAATTTATATGATGTTATTCTGAAGGCGGCCATATTGTAGCTCATCAGGTCCATAAAATCTTTACATTTTACCAAAATTAAGCTTTTATTTCACAAAATCTTATCAACGTTTTGTAAAATGTCAGTTACGGTGTTGACACATCATGGTTGTGACAAAAAAACTTAGGAATAAAAAGAAAAAAAAACTAAAGAATAACATAAACTAACCGGAGCTAACTAGCCTTAAGCTAACCAGAGCTAACTAGCCTTAAGCTAACCAGAGCTAACTAGCCTTAAGCTAACCAGAGCTAACTAGCCTTAAGCTAACCAGAGCTAACTAGCCTCTTAGCAAAGGAAGAGACAGGAAGTGGTAATGGGGTCCTCAGAAGTTCTGCTGCCCCCAATAATGCCTGATATTATTTACATTCTTTTCATTTCTGACGGTGTTGACAAAAACTAAGGACAAATTTCAATGGAGTTGGAAAATATATAAAAATGATTTTTAATTCAATTTATTGATACTTTTATAATTATTTATATGACTACTTATACTTAATTGTCATAATATATAATTTTAGTATTTCTTTAATTGTTTTAAACTATTATAATGTATTGAGTTTTGCTCCTGGACAAAGTCTTTTACAGGCATCATCCACCGACTACAATGTTTAAAATAAAGAAATATTCAGCAAATACCTGAAAAATATACATTGTTGTGTCACATGACCAGGTTAGTTTAGTCAGATATTTGAAAAAATCATATTATTTGTATATTTTATTCAAATTTTGTGCTTTATCCATAGGACCTGTTTTGTCCCTATTCTCAAGAATCACTGATATATATTATTGATAAGAAATTAAAGCATAAATATATATTTTAATAAGAAATAAATTATTTATATATTATTTTATTCATATATAATTTTTATAATAAATAAAAGCATATATACATATTTTGATAAGAAATATATTATTCTTTATATATTTATTATTTTATTCATATATATATATATATATATATATATATATATATATATATATATATATATATATATATATATATATATATATGATAAGAAATAAAAGCATAAATACATATTTTGATTAAAAATATATTCTTTATACATTTAGCATTTTATTTATATATTTATTTTTGATAAGAAATAAAAGCATACATATTTTGATAAATATATTATTCTTTATATATATATTTGTAAATGACTAACTGCTTAATTGGAGAATTCTCCTTGTTCATTGGCCCAACAGTGACTCCTAGTGGTTAATGTAAGCATTAATTCTAAAGAATGGTAGATTTTCTTTGTTTATTCTGGTTACCTAGCAACACCCTGCGAGCTAAGACAACGTTAGATTATAAATAAACCCGGAGAAAATCTTTAAAATAGCGCCTCGGAAAGCAGAATGAGGAATAAATATATGTAATTGTGATTTATGATAAGAAATGTTATGGCTTTATTCAAGAAAGAGTAGAATGTTGTGGTTTATAAATTAAACAGTATGTTGACGAGTTAAAGGACATAACGTATTCTTTTTTGTATAACTGAATATTGATATGTTGGTTTTATACAACAGTTTTGTATTCTTTTTTTTTATAGTTTTCACGGTGTCAATGGAAAGAAAGGTTAAGATTAAATTGCACCCGTTTGAAACTCGCTGCGTCTGGCTGTTCAGTCCGAGAGGCCGCTACAGTGAAAACTCATCGCAAGACACCAGATCTTTCTGCAGTGAAGCTGACAACATCCCATCTGGAACGAAGCTGTCTCCTCTCGCACCAATGATCAGATAAAGCATAAAGTTAAAACGGACAATCACAAGAACAAGCTGACAGCAAAACTGAATTGGCGTAGTGTCAAGGGACAGTTAAAAAGCAGTTACAGAAAGGAAATAGAATGTCACTTCCAACAGAGAAAACAGAATATCCTGTTGCCATGCCGTTGAGTTCCAGAGAAAGAAAACTAACAGAAAAAGGCCAAGAGACGCACATCCAAGAGAACAAAAAACGTGAGAAAGCGTTTCACAAAGTTTATGATTCTTGGAAGTGGGTAGCAAGAGAAACTAGGAAAAAAACTAAAGGCCGTCTGTACATTAGAAGAACTCAATGATTTTCAGGAAGGCATTCAAGCAAAGTTTGATGCTGTAAGACTGCAGTACGAACCCATTCTACGAAACAGTAACACCACAGCAGAGATTGTCAAATAGATGGAAGCCTGTGTTACACTCACAAAAGAAATCTGTGACCTCATAAACAATCGTATAGAGACTATTGATAAAGATTATAATAGTCATCTTGAGAAAGAAAGAGTAAGAGAAACATTAAACAAAGATGAATATGGATCCATCTTTGGTCACACTCAAACTGAAACCATAAACTCATCAAAGTCATCAGAGAGTTCAAGCAGACATTCCAGTTCATCTAACAGCAAGGCAGATGAACTAGCAGAGCTTGCTGCTAAAGTGGAGCAATCAAAGGCCACAAAGGAAATTCAAGCACAGCAAGCACAACTCCAAAAATTAGAAAATGAATGGAAGAGAGTCTAAAATGCTGTCAGAAATGAAGCAAATGGAAGTGGAAATGCAACAACAGCTGGAACAAGAAAGAGCCAAATTGCAGCGGTTAAAAGAAGAAAAGGAAATAGCTGTAGCAGTGACTCGTGTGAGAGCATATGAGGAATTTGAACACTGTGAAAACAATGTTGAAGAAATTGAAGATATTAATTACTGAACTAGAAAATTCCTGCAGAAATTTTGAAGGGCCTGCCAAAGTGTGCCCGTCGTATTAATAAATGATAGTAAAAATTAGCAATAACTCTAAAGAAAGCTGCAATGTAGTCAATAGCCTGTGGGGAATCATAAGCATGTTGACTAAGCTCTTCTCGTACCATTTAGTATGTTACATAAGCTAAAATTAGCCAAAATGCTAATGTTAGCATGAATGCTATCAGTAGCATGTGGAGCATCACTAGCATGTTGTCTGTCATTACTTACACCATTCATTATACAAAATGTTGCTAATAACTAAGAAATATATTCTGATAATCAACATTAGCATCAATGCTAACCTGAGCTAAATTGTAGTCAAAAACCTGTGGAGAGTCAGAAACATGTTGATGAAGCTGTATTTGCACCATTAATGTTGTTAAAATTAATGCATATGGTGAAATTACCCAAAATGCTAATTTTAGCATGAATGCTATCAGTAGCATGTAGAGCATCACTAGCATGTTGTCTGACATTACTTAATCCATTCAGTAAATGAAACATTGGTAATAAGTAAGAAAAGCATCCTGAAGCCCAACATTAGCATCAATGCTAACCTGAGCTAAATTGTAGTCAAAAACCTGTGGAGAGTTAGAAACATGTTGATGAAGCTGTACTTACACCATTCATTATGTTAATATTAAAGCATAAGCTAAAATTAGCCAATATGCTAATGTTAGCCTAAATGCTGGCATGCCGAGAATGAAAAGAAAAAGTATTTTAAAATTATTGCACCACCTATGAATATGCAAGCTTTTATTTTGAAACTTTCAGTAAGCTTCTTTTTATATGACCACACTAATTCAATGTGTAGCAGTGATTTGGTTAAACCAGTGATGTAAAGCCCAAAAGACCAATATTTCATGTAAAAATGGTCAAGGCTTTTATTTTGAAATCTCTAAGCTTCATTTTAAATAGCAACACTGATCCATTGTGTAGCAGTGGTTGTGTTAAACAAGTTAAATACTAGCCCTATGTTTTAACTGAGGGGTCGCCATAATTAGAACTATAGCAGACCATTTAGTGTACTAAACATTGCTAATAAGTAAGAAAATTGGCTAAAAGCTTATTTCAGGTGAAATGCTAATGCACTGACTTGCGCAAGTCAATGCCATAACTTGAGAGAAAATGCTGATAAAGGACAACATTATTGCACCGCCTAAGGTGGTGCAATAACTTGACGGAATAATATCATTAAAGCTGTTATAATTGCACCTGTGGCGGTGCAATTACTGGAAGGCATTAATGAGGCTTTTATTTTGAAATTTTAGTAAGCTTAATTTGAAATGGCAACAATAATCCCATTACTAACAGTGGTTTTCTTAAACAGTTATCTAATACAAAATAGAGCAATTACATTATGTAAAAATTGTCAAGGCTTTTATTTTGAAATGTTTCATACGCTTAATTTAAAATGGCAACATTCATCCCATTCGTAACAGTGGGTTTCTTAAACAGTTATCTAATGCCCAAAAGAGCAATTACATGATGTAAAATGGTTAAGGCTTTTATTTTGAAATTTTCTTTAAGCTTAATTTTAAATGGCCACACTAATTCGATATGTAATATTGATGGGGTTAAATCAGTCATATAATGCTCAAAACACAAGTAGTTCTAAATAGCAGCCAAGTCCTCCTCTGCAGTAACAGACAGTTCCGCCATGTTGTAAATTCTGACATTCTGAGTCATGGCCGTAGATAGAACTACAGTTAATATGGCCGGTTTGTAGTCCAAAGCAGAAGCTCTGCCTTTCTCTGTCTTCTGTTGCCATGGTGATCAATCCTAAATTCCAACTGTCAGCTGGGGGAGTGAAGTGCAGGGCAGATTGTATCTAATATAGAGGGATCGACGTCAGTTAGCCCTTCCCATAATTTCACTCTGAAGCACCTGGACAGAAAACCGTAAGACCTAGGGAAATTTCGAAAACATTTTACCGGAGCAGACAAATTTATCTATGTCATGACCAAGTTTCATACCAATAGAGCAATTTTTGAAGGCATGAGAGCGATTTCAAAATTATCTTTGGGTCAAAATTCGACTCTGTTTCTCACTCTAAAAAACGGCAGTTGATTTCAGTTACACTCTAAGGTTTCGGCAGTTGGAAATTTCGCTCGTTTTTCGCTTTTTACGTCGCCGTTGTAAGTCCGATCCCCAATAAAAGTAATAGCTCCCTTCTCGGCGCCGAGCCGCACGATTTGATACCACTTTTGTGGGTGGGCACGCAGCGGTACGAGCCGCATTAACGGTGACGGAAGAATAATAAATAATAACTAGAAAATTCCGCAGAAATTTTAAAGGGCCTGCCAAATTGTGCCCGTCGGATTTTTAATAAACTTTCTCATGGTAGACATTAGCAATAATATTAAAGAAAGCTGTAATGTAGTCAATAACTTGCAGGGAGTCAAAAGCATGCTCACTTAGCTTTTCTCGCACAATTTAGTATGTTACATAAGGTAAAATTAGCCAAAATGCTAATTTTAGCATGAATGCTATCAGTAGCATGTAGAGCATCACGAGCATGTTGTCTGACATTACTTAATCCATTCAGTATATGAAACATTGGTATTACGTAAGAAAAGCGTTCTGATGCTTAACATTAGCATCAATGCTAACCTGAGCTAAATTGTAGTCAAAAACCTGTGGACAGTCAAAAACATGTTGATGCAAGCTTAGGCAAGCCAGTGCCATAACTTGAGTGGAAAAGCTAATAAAGACAATATTATGGCACTGCATATGGCGGTGCAATAATTTGATGGAATAATATAATTAAAGCTGTTATAATTGCGCCAAATGTGGTGGTGCACTTACTGGAAAGCATTAATGAGGCTTTTATTTTGAAATTTTAGTAAGCTTAATTTGAAATGGCAACAATAATCCCATTACTAACAGTGGTTTTCTTAAACAGTTATCTAAGACAAAATAGAGCAAATACATTATGTAAAAATTGTCAAGGCTTTTATTTTGAAATTTTTCAGACGATTAATTTAAAATGGCAACATTCATCCCATTTGTAACAGTGGATTTCTTAAACAGTTATCTAATGCCCAAAAGAGCAATTACATGATGTAAAATGGTTAAGGCTTTTATTTTGAAATTTTCAGTAAGCTTAATTTGAAATGGCAACACTAATTCAATATGTAATATTGATGGGGTTAAATCAGTTATATAAAGCTCAAAACACAAGTAGTTCTGTATACCAGCCAAGTCCTCCTCTGCAGTAACAGACAGTTCCGCCATGTTGTAAATTCTGACATTCTGAGTCATGGCCGTAGATAGAACTACAGTTAATATGGCCGGTTTGTAGTCCAAAGCAGAAGCTCTGCCTTTCTCTGTCTTCTGTTGCCATGGTGATCAATCCTAAATTCCAACTGTCAGCTGGGGGAGTGAAGTGCAGGGCAGATTGTATAGAGGAATCGACGTCAGTTACCCCTTCCCATAATTTTACTCTGAAGCACCTGGACAGAAAACCGTAAGCCCTAGAGAAATTTCGAAAACATTTTACCGGAGCAGACATATTTATCTATGTCATGACCAAGTTTCATACCAATAGAGCAATTTTTGAAGGCATGAGAGCGATTTCAAAATTATCTTTGGGTCAAAAATCCACTCTGTTTCTCACTCTAAAAAACGGCAGTTGATTTCAGTTACACTCTAAGGTTTCGGCAGTTGGAAATTTCGCTTGTTTTTCGCTTTTTACGTCGCCTTCGTAAGTCCGATCCCCAACAAAAGTAATAGCTCCCTTCTCGGCGCCGAGCCGCACGATTTGATACCACTTTTGTGGGTGGGCACGCAGCGGTACGAGCCGCATTAACGGTGATGGAAGAATAATAAATAATAACCAGACATTCTATTAGGTGAAGAACAATAAGTGCCTGCCATGCAAATGCATGGAGGCAGTGCCTGACTTGCTTCGCAAGTCAGTCACTGCTCTCCTTATGCATTGCAATGGCAGGCCCTAACTAGAAAATTCCGCAGAAATTTTAAAGGGCCTGCCAAAGTGTGCCCGTCGGATTTTTAATAAAACGTTCATTACTTATTCCATTCAGTATATGAAACATTGGTATTAAGCAAGAAAATCGTTCTGATGCTTAACATTAGCATCAATGCTAACCTGAGCTAAATTGTAGTCAAAAACCTGTGGAGAGTCAAAAACATGTTGATGAAGCTGTACTTGCACCATTAATTTTGTTAAAATTAACACATAAGGTGAAATTAGCCAAAATGCTAATGTTAGCATGATTGCTATCAGTTCCATGTTTGGAATCAGTAGCGTGTTGTCTGTCATTACTTACTCCATTCATTATATGAAATGTTGCTAATAAGTAAGAAAAGTGTTCTGATGGTCAACATTAGCATCAACGCTAACCTGAGCTAAATAGTAGTCAAAAACCTGTGGAGAGTCAGAAAAATGTTGATTAAGCTCCTACTTGCACCTCTCAACATTGACAAAAAATTCAAGTATAAAACATAACATTCAAAGGCAAAAACAGGATCAATCAACATTTCAGAGTTACTGAATGAAAACTTCCTGTTAGCATAGCGGCTAGCTGGTTACTGCTAGTTCTGATTGACTGTTTCCGGCAGAACAGGGAGGAGATCGATTATTTTTTAGAGATTATCTGTCTCATGTTAGGACAGCGAAAGTTTTAGTACGCATGTAAAATGTATTTTTTTAGTTAGATGCTGCAGCTTTAAAGAGGTTCGGTCAGAGTCACTAACAGGTGGAGCAGAAGCGGCTCCGTGCCAAATATTAAATGTTACTGCCTGTAGCTAGCAGCGGTTCAAGAGCAGAACCAGCGTCTTACATCACAGATCTAAGATTTAAATAATTTTACAGGTTATTTGATTAGCTTTCTGACCGTCATGCTAATCCGGGTGAGTGTTTGTAGCTGCGCGCTGCTTTACCGGCTGTCTGATCCTCCATGTCTTTTTTTACTGCAGTGAGCCTCGATGTAGCCAATCTGCGTCAAGTATTAGCTTCATTGTGTTGATATATTTTGACGAGCTCCGCCGCTGTGAGTCCAGCTGCACATGCAGGTTATTGGCAACAAGAGACAACGATCGCAGCGCACCGCTAATTGACACTGTTAATGATTAACGAGCTTCAGACCGAGACTGAAGCTGCGCACATGTTCTCACTCACGGTACAAAATATTAAAAAAATAAAGACAGTCCATAATAGTTTATTTGTCTAAATCTTTCAGCCTTCATACTAAGGATGTCATTTCACACTGAAAAATTCAGAGAAAAAATAATTTTATCTAAACAAAATATCAATAGTCACAGGAAATACTCTCTGCTGTTTCTCAGAGTAATGGCTGCCGCTGGCTGGAACCCGTTACTATGGTAATTAATGCCCCGCAGCTGTGAGGAGACAAAGAGCGGGAAAATCCTGTTCTCCCTCGTTTCTATACTTGGGAGACACCCAACGCCAGTCTGAAGGACCCTGACAAAAATCCATAAGCCCTAGACAATTTTTGAAAACATTTTACGGGAGCAGGGATGTGTATCTATGTTCTGACCAAGTTTTAGACCAATAGGGCAATATTTATGCCTGTGAGGGCGAGTTAAACACAGTTTTTCAGTAAGCCATCAGGAGTCCTGTGTGTGTGTTTCAGACAGAAAGGTTACTGATGCTGCGAGTTCCTCAATCTCCAATTTTTTTGTTTTTATTAATTTTTGTCGTCATTTTAAGTCAGAATCCCAATAAAAGTAATAGCTCCCTTCCCGGGCACGAGCCGCTCGATTTGATACCACTTTTGTGGGTGGGCACGCAGCGGTACGAGCCGCATTAACGGTAATGGAAGAAGATGTTATAACTAGAAAATTCCGCAGAAATTTTAAAGGGCCTGCCAAAGTGTGCCCGTCGGATTTTTAATAAAACGTTCATTACTTATTCCATTCAGTATATGAAACATTGGTATTAAGCAAGAAAATCGTTCTGATGCTTAACATTAGCATCAATGCTAACCTGAGCTAAATTGTAGTCAAAAACCTGTGGAGAGTCAAAAACATGTTGATGAAGCTGTACTTGCACCATTAATTTTGTTAAAATTAACACATAAGGTGAAATTAGCCAAAATGCTAATGTTAGCATGATTGCTATCAGTTCCATGTTTGGAATCAGTAGCGTGTTGTCTGTCATTACTTACTCCATTCATTATATGAAATGTTGCTAATAAGTAAGAAAAGTGTTCTGATGCTCAACATTAGCATCAACGCTAACCTGAGCTAAATAGTAGTCAAAAACCTGTGGAGAGTCAGAAAAATGTTGATTAAGCTCCTACTTGCACCTCTCAACATTGACAAAAAATTCAAGTATAAAACATAACATTCAAAGGCAAAAACAGGATCAATCAACATTTCAGAGTTACTGAATGAAAACTTCCTGTTAGCATAGCGGCTAGCTGGTTACTGCTAGTTCTGATTGACTGTTTCCGGCAGAACAGGGAGGAGATCGATTATTTTTTAGAGATTATCTGTCTCATGTTAGGACAGCGAAAGTTTTAGTACGCATGTAAAATGTATTTTTTTAGTTAGATGCTGCAGCTTTAAAGAGGTTCGGTCAGAGTCACTAACAGGTGGAGCAGAAGCGGCTCCGTGCCAAATATTAAATGTTACTGCCTGTAGCTAGCAGCGGTTCAAGAGCAGAACCAGCGTCTTACATCACAGATCTAAGATTTAAATAATTTTACAGGTTATTAGTTTAGCTTTCTGACCGTCATGCTAATCCGGGTGAGTGTTTGTAGCTGCGCGCTGCTTTACCGGCTGTCTGATCCTCCATGTCTTTTTTTACTGCAGTGAGCCTCGATGTAGCCAATCTGCGTCAAGTATTAGCTTCATTGTGTTGATATATTTTGACGAGCTCCGCCGCTGTGAGTCCAGCTGCACATGCAGGTTATTGGCAACAAGAGACAACGATCGCAGCGCACCGCTAATTGACACTGTTAATGATTAACGAGCTTCAGACCGAGACTGAAGCTGCGCACATGTTCTCACTCACGGTACAAAATATTAAAAAAATAAAGACAGTCCATAATAGTTTATTTGTCTAAATCTTTCAGCCTTCATACTAAGGATGTCATTTCACACTGAAAAATTCAGAGAAAAAATAATTTTATCTAAACAAAATATCAATAGTCACAGGAAATACTCTCTGCTGTTTCTCAGAGTAATGGCTTGCCGCTGGCTGGAACCCGTTACATGGTAATTAATCCCCCGCAGCTGTGAGGAGACAAAGAGCGGGAAAATCCTCTTCTCCCTCGTTTCTATACTTGGGAGACACCCAGCGCCAGTCTGAAGGACCTGACAAAAATCCATAAGCCCTAGAAAATTTTTGAAAACATTTTACGGGAGCAGGGATGTGTATCTATGTTCTGACCAAGTTTTAGACCAATAGGGCAATATTATGCCTGTGAGGGCGAGTTAAACACAGTTTTTCAGTAAGCCATCAGGAGTCCTGTGTGTGTGTTTCAGACAGAAAGGTTACTGATGCTGTGAGTTCCTCAATCTCCAATTTTTTCGTTTTTATTTCGTTTTTATTAATTTTTGTCGTCATTTTAAGTCAGAATCCCAACAAAAGTAATAGCTCCCTTCCCGGGCACGAGCCGCTCGATTTGATACCACTTTTGTGGGTGGGCACGCAGCGGTACGAGCCGCATTAACGGTGACGGAAGAAAAATATGGAATAACTAGAAAATTCCGCAGAAATTTTAAAGGGCTGCCAAAGTGTGCCCGTCGGATTTTTACTAAACGTTCGCATGCTAAAAAGTTAGCAATAACGCTAAATAAAGCTGCAATGTAGTCAATAACCTGCGGGGAGTCAGAAGAATGCTCACTTAGCTTTTCTCGTATCATTTAGTAGTGTTTAGTGTTGCATAAAGCCAAAATTAGCCAAAATGCTAATAATAGCATGATTGCTATTAGTAGCATGTGGAGCATCACTATCATGTTGTCTGTCATTACTTATTCCATTCATTATATGAAACATTGGTAATAAATAAGAAAAGCCTTCTGATGCTCAACATTAGCATCAATGCTAACCTGAGCTAAATTGTAGTCAAAAACCTGTGGGGAGTCAAAAACATGTTGATGAAGCTGTATTTGCACCATTAATGTTGTTAAAATTAATGCATAAGGTGAAATTACCCAAAATGCTAATGTTAGCATCAATGCTATCAGTAGCAGGTGGAGCATCACTAGCATTTTGTCTGTCATTACGTACTCCATTCATTATACGAAATGTTGCTAATACGTAAGAAAAGTGTTCTGATGCTTAATATTAGCATCAATGCTAGGCTAAGTTTAAATTGTAGTCCAACAAAATGTTGACAGACAGTTCCACCATGTTTTTAGTTCTGACATTCTTCTCACCCCTGTTAATCACTGAGTGGTCCGACATAGTTAGAACTACAATGATGGCGTATTTGTAGTCCAAAGGCGCTCCTCTGCCTTGTGTTCTGTTGCCATGGTAATTAATTCCGTGCACCTGCTGCTGGCACAGAAGGGGAGAGAAATCTTTGATTAAACAAGCCAGTTTCCAACAAAAAAGCCCTTCAAACAAATCGTTCCCATTCAGGAACTGTGCCATGTATTCGAAAACCGTGCAAAAAATTAGCCAATATGCTAATGTTAGCCTAAATGCTCGCCAGAAACATCCTGAGAAAGAAAAGGAAAAAAAGTTTAATATTATTGCACCTCCTATGGCGGTGCAGTGAGATGGGATGAATATGCAAGATTTTATTTCAAAATTTTCCGTAAGCCTAATTTATAAGGCAACACTAATCCAGTGTGTCACAGCGGTTTTGGTAACACCAATTATTTAATCACCAGTAGAGCAACTGCATGATGTAAAAATTGTCAAAAATCAGTCGGCTGATTTTATGTGCAATAATTTGAAGGGATAATATAATTATAGCTAATATAATTGCACTGGCTGTGGTGGTGCACTTACTGGAGGGCATTAATGAGGCTTTTATTTTGAAATTTTGAGAAAGCTTCATTTGAAATTGCAACACTAATCCCAATTGTAACAGTAGTTGTCTTAAACAGTTATCTAATGCCCAAAAGAGCAAATACATGATGAAAAAATGGTCAAGGGCTTTTATTTTTGAAATTTTCTTTAAGCTTAATATGAAATGGCCAAAACTAATTCGATATGTAATATTGATGGGGTTAAATCAGTTTTTATAATGCTCAAAACACAAGTAGTTCAGTATTCCAGCCAAGTCCTCCTCTGCAGTAACAGACAGTTCCGCCATGTTGTTAATTCTGACATTCTGAGTCATGGCCGTAGATAGAAATTTCAGTTAAATGGCCGGTTTTTTGTCCAAAGCAGAAGCTCTGCCTTTCTCTGTCTTTGTTGCCATGGTATCAATCCTAAGTTCCAACTGTCAGCTGGGGGAGTGAAGTGCAGGGCAGATTGTATTAATATAGGGGAATCGACGTCAGTTCCCTTCCCTAATTTTACTCTGAAGCACCTGGACAGGAAAACCGTAAGACCTAGACAAATTTCGAAAACATTTTCCGGAGCAGACAAATTTATCTATGTCAGGGAAACCGACTTTCATACCACTAGAGCAATTTTGAAGGCCATGAGAGCGATTTCAAAATTATCTTTGGGTAAAAAATTTTCCACCTTTTTTCTCACTCTAAAAAAGGCAGTTGATTTCAGTTACACTCAAAGGTTTCGGCAGTTGAAATTTCGCTCTTTTTTTCGCTTTTACGTCGCCGTCTTTAAGTCCGATTCCCAATAAAAGTAATAGTCCCTTCCGGGCACGAGCCGCTCGATTTGATACCATTTTGTGGGTGGGCACGCAGCGGTACGAGCCGCATTAACGGAAAGGGGAAGAAGAGTTATAAAAAATAATAAAACAGACATTCTTTTTGGGTGTAAAAACAATAAGTGCCTGCCATGCAAATGCATGGAGGCGTGACTGACTTGTTTGCAAGTTCAGTCACTGCTCTCCTTATGCATTGCAATGGCAGGCCCTAAAATAATAATAATAATAAAGAGCTTCTATTGCCCGAAAAACAGTAAGTGCCTCCCCTGCAAATGCCATGGAGGCGGGGACTGACCTGCTTCGCAGGTCAGTCATGCTCTCCTTATGCATTGCATGGCAGGCCCTAAAATAACTAGAAAATTCGCAAAAAATTTTGAAGGGCCTGCCAAAGTGTGCCCGTCGGATTGGATGCAGCAATATAAATGCTAAAAAAATTTGCTTTAATGCTAAAGAAAAATCAATGTAGTCAAAACCTGCAGGGAGTCAGAAGCATGTTCACTAAGTTTGCACTCTCCCAAAATTTGTATGTTGCATAAGCCAAAAATTAGCCAAAATGCTAATAATAGCATGATTGCTATTAGTGCATGTGGGCATCACTATCATTGTCTGTCATTACTTACTACATTCAGTATATGAAACTTTGGTAATAAATAAGAAAAGCATTCTGATCCAGCCATTAGCATCAAACGCAACCTGAGCAAATTGTATCTAAAAATGCTAATGCTCTGGCTTTCCACAAGCCAGTTTTTAAAATGTGATTTAGATGTTAATACTATAGCCGCCCTAGGGGCAGTGCATAGATTAACACTGTAAAAATGGCTTATTGCAAATCAGTATTAATAAATGATGGGTTTTAAATGGTAATGGATGAACTTAAAGCAATTTATTTGTTATTTCGACAAATAAAATTGCTTCAGGCTAGTCCCACTTTCCCACACTGTTTGCAGCTTAGTAGGCTATTTGAGATTGGGTGCCTTGCCAGGGGCCACAGTAACAGTGCTGGAGAAAGCAGGAGTTAACCTGTAACCTCCCAATTGAAAGCCACAGTTTGCCCGTGTTGTAAGGGACTGAAGCTTTTGCCATATCCATCACCACATTACAGTGGCTGATCTGATTCACAGCAACAATCAACAGCTGAACTCATTGTTCAATAAAATTCAGTACCAGATGACATCTATATAAACTTGGGACATGTCCTCCTGACTCACGGTCTGAAATAAAAAAAAAATAAATAAAGAGGTCATTTTTTTTTCTTGAAAATTTTCAAGGTCATCTAAGTATTTTAATTCACTTCAAAAATTCAGAGAAATAATAATTTTATGGCAAGCAAAATATGAATTAATCACAGGAAAAAATGTATTCTTCCCACAATGCTTGTGACCTCTGAGCCCGTTTGTGAGAGTACAGCGCCCGCTTTCCCGGCTGTCTGATCCTCCATGTCTTTTTTTACTGGCAGTGAGCCTCGATGTAGCCAATCTGCGTCAAGTATTAGCTTATTGTGTTGATATTATTTGACGAGCTTTCCCCCGCTGTGGTCCAGTGCAATGCGGTTATTGGCAACAAGAGACAACGATCGCAGGCACCGTAATTGACTTTAATGATTAACGAGCTTCAGACCGGACTGAAGCTTCGCACATGTTCTCATCAGGGACAAAATATTTAAAAAATTACAACGTTCCATAATTCTAAATCTTTCAGCCTTCATTAGTAAGGATGTCATTTCACACTGAAAAAATCAAAGAAATTAATACTTTTATCTAAACAAAAAAACAATAGTCCAGGAAATACTCTCTGCTGCTTCAGGAGTAATGGCTGCCGCTGGCTGGAACCCTTTACTATGGTTTAAATTTAAAGCCCCGCAGCTGTGAGCAGACAAAGAGGGGAAAATCCTCTTCTCCCCCTTTTCTATACTTGGGAGACACCAGCGCCAGTTGAAGGACCCTGACAAAAAATCCATAAGCCCTAGACATTTTTGAAAACATTTTACGGGAGGAGGGATGTGTATCTATTTATGACCAAGTTTTAGCCAATAGGGCAATATTTATGCCTGTGAGGGCAGTTAAACACAGTTTTTTGTAAGCCATCGGAATCCTGTGTGTGTGTTTCAGACAGAAAAGGGTTTCTGTTGCTGTGAGTTCCTCAATCTCCAATTTTTTGTTTTTATTAATTTTTGTCGTCATTTTAAGTCAGAATCCCAACAAAAGTAATAGCTCCCTTCCGGCGCCGAGCCGCACGATTTTGATACCCACTTTTGTGGGTGGGAAACGCAGCGGTACGAGCCGCATTAACCGGTGACGGGAAGAATAAAAAAATAAATAAATAAAAAAATTCCGCAAAAATTTTTTAAAGGGCCTGCAAAGTGGGCCCGTGGATTAATAAAGCGTTTTTTGATGGTAAAAAATTTAGCAATAATGCTAAAAGAAAGCTGTAATGTAGCCCAATAACTTGCAGGGAGCCCAAAAGCATGCTCAATTAGTTTTTCCGCACCCATTTAGAGTATGTTGCTAAGCTAAAAATTAGCCAAAAATGCAATAATAGCATGATTGCTATTATAGATGTGGGGCATCACTATCTGTTGTCTGTCATTACTTACTACATTCAGTATATGAAACATTGTTTAATAAGTAAGAAAAGTTTTTCTGATCCCTCAACATTGCATCAACGCTAACCTTGAGTTTAAATAGTAGTCAAAAAACCTGTGGAGAGTCAGAAAAAATGTTGATTAAGCTCCTACTTGCACCTCTAAAACATGACAAAAAATTCAAGTATAAAACATAACATTCAAAGGCAAAAACGGATCAATCAACATTTCAGAGTTACTGAATAAAAAAACTTCCTGTTAGCCATAGGGCTAGCTGGTTATGCTAGTTCTGTTTGATTTTTTTCCCCGGCAAACGGGAGGAAAATTCGATTATTTTTTAGAGATTATCTGTCTCATGTTGGACAGCGAAAGTTTTAGTACGCAGGTAAAATGTTTTTTTTTTAGTTAGATGCGCAGCTATAAAGAGGTTCGGTCAGAGTCACTAACAGGGGGAGCAGAAGCGGCTCCGTGCCAAATATTAAATGTTTCTGCCTGTAGCGAGAGCGGTTCAAGAGCAGAACCAGCGTTTTTAATCACAGATCTAAGATTTAAAATAATTTTACAGGTTATTTGTTTTCCTTTCTGACCGTCATGCAAATTTCCGGGTGAGTGTTTGTAGCTGTTTGCGCTGCTTTACCGGCTGTCTGATCCTCCATGTTCTTTTTTTACTGCAGTGAGCCTCGATGTACCAATCTGCGTCAAGTATTTAGCTTATTGTGTTGATATATTTTGAGGAGCTCCGCCGCTGTGGAGTCCAGCTGCACATGCAGGTTATTGGCAACCAAGAGACAACGATCGCAGCCCCACCGCTAATTGACACTGTTAATAAAATTAACGAAGTTTTCAGACCGAAAACTGAAGCTGCGCACATGTTCTCATTTCACGGTACAAATTATTAAAAAAATAAAGACATAATTGTTTATTTTTTGTAAATCTTTCAGCCTTCATACTAAGGATGTCATTTCACACTAAAAAAATTCAGGGGAAATAAAAATTTTTTATCTAAAGAAAATTTCAATAGTCACGGGGGAAATACTCTCTGCTGTTTCTCAGAGTAATGGCTGCCGCTGGTGGAACCCTTTTACTATGGTAATTAATCCCCCAGTGTGGGAGACAAAGAGCGGGAAAATCCTATTCCTCCCTCTTTTTCTTACTTGGGAGACCACCCAGCGCCGGGTCTAAAGGGGACCCTGACAAAAATCCATAAGCCCTAGACAATTTTTGGAAAACATTTTACGGGAGGAGGGATGTGTATCTATGATATGACCAATTTTAACCAATAGGGCAATATTTATGCCTGTGAGGGCGAGTTAAACACAGTTTTTCAGTAAAACCATCAGGAGTCCTGTGTGTGTGTTTCAGACAGAAAGGTTACTGTGCTGTGAGTTCCTCAATCTCCAATTTTTTTCGTTTTTTTAATTTTTTGGGGTCATTTTAAGTCAAATTTTCCCAAAAAGTAATAGCTCCCTTTCGGCACCGAGCCCCACGATTTGATCCCCCTTTTTTGGTGGGGCACGCACGGTCGAGCCGCTTAACGGGACGGAAAAAAATTTTAAAATAAAGAGACTTCTTTGGGGCAAAAGAACAGTAAGTGCCTCCCCTGCAAAGCTTTGGGGGAAAAGGGCTGCTGCTTTGCAGGTCCACTGCTCTCCTTAGCATTGCAATGGCAGGCCCTAAAAAGAGACATTCTTTTGACAAAAAGAACAGAAAAGGGGCCCGCCATGCAAATGCATGGAGGCGTGACTGCCCCGCAGGCACACGGCCCCCATGCTTTTTTCAGGCAGGCCCAATAAAGAGGCTTTATTGGTGTGAAAAAATAGGTCCTCCAGCAATGCATGGGGGGAGTGACTGACTTTTTCGCAAGTCGCCCTGCTCTCCCTTTTGCATTGAGGGCGGCCCCCCAAATAAAAAAAATTCCCCGCAAAAATTTTAAGGGCCCCCCAAAAATGTGCCCGTCGGTTAATTAAAGCGTTTTTGGTAAAAATTAGAAAAAATGCAAAGAAAACTGAAAGTAGTAAATCCCCGCAGGGAGTCAAAGATGTTGACAAGCTTTCTCGTCCATTTAGTATGTTGCATAAGCTAAAAAATTTCCAAAAGCTAATTTAGATGAATTAAAAATTAAAGTTTTTGTATCACTAGAGTTTTCTGTCATTACTTACCCCATTCATCATCAAAATGTTGTTTTTAACAAGAAAAAAAATTTGATGTTTTTAAATTAAACCCCAAAGCTAACCTACTAAATTTTTAGTAAAAACCCGGGGGGGGTCAAAAAGTTTTTTGTTGTTTTACTTGCACCCTTAGTTTTTTAAAATTTTTAATTTTCTTAGGGAAATTTGCCCCAAAAAAGCAATTTTTGCTGTTTTTATCAGTAAAAGGGTGGCACACTAGAAAAGTTGTCTGTAAATTTCTTATCCATTCACAATACAAAAAGTTTCTAGTAAGTAAGAAAAGTGTTTTTGTGCTCAATATTAGCTTAAAGGGGGCTAATTTTTAAAATTTTAGTCCAAAAATGTTTTGCTCTAGTTTTTATTGCCAGTTTATAATCAGAAATTAATCCCCCTCTATCCCCCTTCCTTGGCAAATGACAGACTCACACTTTTAAATGGCCTTTTAAATCGTATTACACAAAATGAGGGTTTTACACTGTTCTTTTAATTTAATGACTGAACTTTTCCAGCCCCAACCCTAGTTCAAAACTTTTTCAATTTCTTTTGCAATAGGCAACAGCTGCCCCCAACAGCAAATTCACTTACCTGAGAATTATTGGGGCTTTTATTTTAAATTTTCGAAGGGGTTTTATTTGAAATGGAACCTAACCCAATTAAAACATTATTTCTTAAAAACATTATCAACCCCCAAAAGGGGAAAAATTACTGTTAAAAAAAATGGCCCAAGGCTTTTATTTTGAAATTTTCAACCTTAATTTTAAAATGGCAAATTCATCCCTTTGGGGAACAGTGGGTTTTTAAAACCCCTTTCTAATCCCAAAAGACAATTACATGATAAAAAAATGGAAAAAAGGTTTTTTTTTGAAATTTTTTTTAAAAGGTTTTTTGAAATGGCAACACTAATTCATTATTAAATTGAGGGGTTAAAAAGTTATATAAGCTAAAACCCCACAAGTAGTTCAAATAGCCCCCGGGGTCCCCTCTGCGAACAGACTTTCCCCTTTTTTTGGGAAAATTTTGGGACATTCTGAGTTGGCCGAGATAAAAACTACATTTAATTGGCCGGTTTGAATTTTCCAAAGCAGAATTTGCCTTTCTTGCCTTTGTTCCATGGTGAAAAATTCCAAATTTTTCCAACTGTAGGGGGGGAGTAAATTGCAGGGCAGTTGTATCAATTTAAAAAGAGGGATCGACGTCTTCCCCCCTTCCCCTAATTTTACTCTGAAGCACCGGAAAACAAAAAGGAAAAAAGGGGCCTAGAAAATTCGAAAACTTTTCCCGGAGCAGACAAATTTATTATGTACCCCCTTTTTCATCCCATAGGAAATTTTTTTGGGGGCGGGGAAGCGATTTCAAAAATCTTTGGGTAAAATTCCACTTGTTTCTCACTCAAAAAAGCGGCATTTTTTGTTTTACACTCTGCTTTTTGGCATTGGGGAAATTTTCACTAGTTTTTCGTTTTTACGTCGCCATTTTAAGCCGATCCCCAAAAAAAGTAATAGCTCCCTTCTCGGCGCCGGCCGCTCGTTTAACCCAAAATTTTGTGGGGGGCACGCAGCGGCGACCCATTAAGGGAAAAGGAAAAAATAAAGATATTTAAAAAAAAAGGGGACTTCTTTTTGGGTTTTAGAATAAAAAGTGCCCGCCTGAAAAAACATGGAGGCAGGGGCTGCCTGTTTTGCAGGTCAGCACTGCTTCCTTACATTTCAATGGCGGCCCTAACAAAAATTCCCCCAAAAAATTTTTAAAGGGCCTGCCAAAGTGTGCCCGTGGAAAATTGGCCCCCAGCGATATAAAGCAAAAAAATTTTCATTAATGCAAAAAAAAGCGCAATGTAGTAAAAAAAACCCGTGGGAGGGCACAAGATTTAAAATAAGCTGTACGGGACCATAATTATGTTAAATTTAATTCATAAGCGAAACCCTTTCCAATAAAGTGTTTGGATGCCAAGTTTAGAATTATGCTAAAGAAAACTGCAATTTTTTAAAAACCTGTGGTGATTTTAGAAACATGTTGACTAAGCTTTACCTGTAGCTTTTTTTTTTTTAAAAAAATTTAAAGAAAAAAGGTGGAATTAGCAAAAAACTAATATTAGTTTGTCAGTTGCATGTGATGCAACCTGCATTTGTCTGTATTGACAAGTCCATTTAGTTTTACTAAAAAATGGCTAAAAAAAAAAAAAATTGGCTAAAACTTATTCCGTTGAAATGCTAATGCACTGGTTTCGCAACCAGGGCATTAAAATTTTCTCTAAGTTATGGCACTGGCTTGGCAAGCCGTGCCTTAAAAAGGGGGGTGAAAATAATAAAGAAATATTTGGCACTGCATAAAGGGGGTGCAATAATTTGATGGAAAATATAATTAAAAAATGTTTTAATTGCCCAAAAGTGGGGTTTTACTTCTGGAAGGGATTAAGAGGCTTTTATTTTTTAAAAATTTTGTAAGCTTAAAATTTGAAAGGCAACAAATCCCTTAAAAAAACGGTGGTTTTTTTAAAAAATTATCTAACAAAAAGAGCAAATACATTATTTTTAAAAAAAAATTTAAGGGTTTTATTTTGAAATTTTTAGAGCTTAATTTAAAAAAGGAACATTTTTTTCCCATTTGTAAAAAATGGGTTTTTAAACAGTTACAATGCCCAAAAGAGCAATTAATATTAAAAAGGGGTTAAGGTTTTATTTTTTAAAATTTTTTAGTAAAATTAATTTTTAAATGGCCCATTAATTCGAATGTAAATTTGGGGTTAAATCAGTTATAAAATGTCAAAACCCCAAAAAAAGTTCTGTATACCAGCAATCCCTCTGCAGTAACAGCAGTTCCCCTGTTGCAAAAATTTGACATTCTGGCGGGGGCCGGAATAAATACAGTTAATATGGCCGGTTTGGGGGTCCAAACAGAAGCCTGCCCTTTTTTTGTCTTCCCCTTGCCCTTTTGGGATCAAAACTAAATTCCAAAAGTCACTGGGGGAGTGAAGTGCAGGGCAGATTGTATCAATATAGAGGGGTCGACGTCAGTTACCCCTTCCCATAATTTTTAAATTTTTAAACCCCGGCGAAAACCGTAACCCCCAGACAAATTTCGAAAACATTTTACGGGCAGAAAAATTTACTTGAAAAGATCGCTTTCATACCAAAGAGCAATTTTAAGGCAAGAAAGCGATTTCAAAAGATTTTTGGGCAAAATTTCCCACTCTGTTTCCTCAAAAACGGCAGTTTTTTTTTATTACACTCTGCGTTTCGGCAGTTGGAAAATTTTTACTCGTTTTTTTTTTTTTTTCTGGGGCCCTTTTTTTAATTTTCCATCCTCAAAAAAGTAATACTCCCCTTCCCCGGCGTTGAGGGGGTTGATTTGTTTCCACTTTTGTGGGTGGGCACGCAGCGGTAGAGCCGCTTTTTCGGTAATGGAAAAAAAAAATTAAAAAAAATTTCCCTTTGAGAAATTTTAAAGGGCCCCTCCAAAAATGGCCCGTCGGTTTTTAATAAAGGTTTGATGGAAAAATTAGCAAAATGCTAAAGAAAGCTGCAATTAGAAAATTCCTGCGGGGAGTCAGAAAAAAGTTACAAAACTCTTTCAAACAATTTTGTATTTTTCTTAACAAAAATTGCCAAAATGCTAATGTTAGCATGAATGCTGGGGTAGCAGGGGAGAGCATACTAGCATGTTGTCTGTCATTACTTACACAATTATTAAAAAAATTTGTTTTAAAAACTAAGAAAAATATTCTGATGTTTTAAATTGCTCAATGAAAAACCAAAATAAAATTTAGTAAAAAAACCTGTGGGATCAGAAACATGTTGATAAGCTGTATTTTCACCTTTAAATTTTTTTAAAAAATTTAAAGGGATAAGGGAAAACCCAAAAAAGCTAATGTTAGCACAATGTACAGTAGCATGGGAGCATCACAAAACATGTTGTCTTTTTATTCTACCCCCTTTTTTATACGAAATGTTGAAATTTTCGAAAAAACTGTTCTGATGCTTTTTATTACATCAAGCTGGGGGAAGTTAAATTGTGCCAAAAAAAGTTGGGGGGGCTTTTTTTCCCCCCATGTTTTAGTTTGACATTCTTCTCAACCCCCTGTTAACAGAGTGGCCGACATAGTTAGAAAAAACAAAGTGGCGTATTTTTAGTCCAAAGGCGCTCCTCTGCCTTGTGTTCCGTTGCCAGGTAATTAATTCCTGCCCTGCTGCTGGAGAGAGGGGGGGGGAAACTCTGATTAAAAAGCCAGTTTCCCCCCAAAAAAGCCCTTTTTAACAAATCCTTCCTTAGGAAAACCAGCCAGTATTGAAAAAAGTGCAAAAATTGCCAAAATTTCTAATGTTAGCCTAAATGCTGGCAAAAAAACACCTGAAAAGAAAGGGAAAAAAGTTTTAAAAATTTTCACCTCCTATGGGGGTGCAGGGGGGTGGGTGAATAGCAAGATTTTATTTTAAAATTTTCCTTAACTTAAAAATTTTTTTAAAGGCAACCTAAACCCGTGTGGGGGGGAACGGTTTTTGGAAAAACCTTTTTTTTTTTTACGGGGGAAACAACTGCATGATTTTAAAAATTTTTAAAAATCAGTCAAAACAAAAATCAGTCGGCTGATTTTTTTTTGCAATAATTTTAAAGGGTAAAATAAAGGCTGTATAATTTTTATGGCTGTGGGGGGTCACTTATGGAGGGCTTTTTAAAAGGTTTTTTTTGAAATTTTTTTTAAAATTCATTTTTAAAAGGCCCAAAAAACTATCCCAAATTTTAAAAGTAGTTTCTTAAACGTTATCTAATGCCCAAAAGACAATTTTTAGATAAAAAATTTTTCAAGGCTTTTTATTTTGAAAATTTTTAGTAACTTAAAATTTAAAAGGCCACATTTTAATTCCAATTTTTTTGTGATTAATTTAAATCAGTTTATAATGCTAAAAACAAGTAGTTTTAAATTTTCAGCCAAGTCCTCCCCCGCAGTAAAGGGCCCCTTCCCCATTTTTGTAAATTTTTTACATTCTGATTAAAAGGGCCCTAGATAGAACTACATTTTTATGGCGGGGTTTTTATTCCAAACAGAAATCTGCCCCCTTTTCTTTTTTGTTGCATGGTGAAAAAATCCTAAAATTCAATGTCAGCTGGGGGAGTGAAATGAGGGGCAGGGGTTTTACAAATAGAGGGATCGAGATTCCCCTTCCCTAATTTTATCTGAAGCCCCCGGAAGAAAAAATAAGCCCTTAAAAAATTTCGAAAATTTTCCGGACAGACAAATTTATCTATATCATGACCGACTTTTACCAATAGACCCCCCCCAATTTTTTTAAGGATGAGAGCGTTTTAAAAAAAATCTTTTTTTGGGAAAAAAAAAAATCTTTTTCTCACTTAAAAAGGAGTTGATTTCGTTACATCTAAGGTTTCGGCTTTGGGAAATTTTGCTCTTTTTTTATTTTTTTTCGTCGCCGTGGGAATCCGATCCCCAAAAAAATTTTAAAGCTCCCTTTGGGCGCCGAGCCCACGTTTTTAAAACCCCCTTTTGTTGGGGGGGCACCAGCGGTACAAAAAAACCCGCTTAAGGTGACGGAAAAAATAATAAAAAATAAAAAAAGAGACATTCTTTGGGGTTTTTAGAACAATAAGTGCCTCCCCTGCAATTGCTGGAGGAGTGACTGACCTGCTTCGAGGTCCCCCTGCTCCCCTTTTTGCTTTTCAATGGCGGGCCCCAATAAAAAATTTCCCGCAAAAATTTTTGAAGGGCCTCCCAAAGGGGCCCCCCTGGATTGGGGAGAAAACAATATTTAAAAAAAATTTAAATTAATTTTCTAAAGAAAAATGCAATGTGTCAAACCCTGCGGGAAATCAGAGCAGTTCACAAAACTGCACCGTCCCTTTTTGATTTGCTAAGCCAAAAAATTTTCCCCAAAAAATTTAAAAATAGCATGATTGCTAAGAAAACTTTGGGAGCATCACTATCATTTTGGGGCTGTCATTACTTCTACATTGGGAATGAAACTTTTGGAATAAAAAAAAAAGCATTCTGATGCTCAGCTTTTTTATCAACGCAAACCCTGGCTAAATTGTAGCAAAAAAACTAATGCCGGGCTTCCACAAGCCATTTAAAATGTGTTTTAGATGTTAATACTAAAGCCTACATGAGTGCTTTATTTAAACTGTAGAAATGGCTTATTGCAAATCGGGATTCTAAATGATGGGTTTTTTAAAAAGGAAAAGACTGAACTTATCAATTTTATTTTTATTTCTGACAAAAAAATTTGGGGTTCAGGTTTAGTCCCCCTTTCACACACTGATTGCAGCTTAGTAGGTTTTTTGAGTTGGGTCCTTCCCCAGGGGCACAGTAAATGTGCTGGAAAAAACAGGAGTTAACCCGAACCTTCCAATTAAAGCCACAGTTCCCCTTTTTGCTAATACGAAACTTTTCCCCAAACCATCACAACATTAAGTGGGGTTGATTCACAGCAACAATAACGCTGAACCTTGTTCAATAAAAATTAGTCCCCGACTAAAATTTTTAAAAAATTTGGAAAAAGTCCCTGACCACGGCCCCAAAATAAAAAAATTTTAAATAAATAAAGAGGTAAAATTTTTTTTCTTAAAATTTTTTTAAGCGTCATACTAAGTTTTTTAATCCATTCAAAAATTCAGAGAAATAAAAAATTTTTTGAAGCAAAAAAATGAATAATCACAGGAAAATTTTTATTTTCCCCAAAGCATTGTGCCTTTGAGCCCGTTTGTGAGGGGTCGCGCGCTTTCCCCCGGTGTTTTGATCCCCCATGCTTTTTTTATGCAGTGAGCCCGAGAAACCAATCTGGTCCCCAATATTTTTCTTCATTGTTTTTATATTTTACGAGCTCCCCCGCTGTGAGTTCCCCCCTCACTGCGGTTATTTTGGAAAAAAAAGAAACGATCCCCCAGGCCCCCGTAATTAACTGTTAATGATTAACAGGGGTTTAGAACCCCGACGGGAAACTGCGCAATTTCTCACTCACGGTACAAAATTTTTTAAAAAAAAAAAGAAAAGTCATAAAGTTTTTTGTCTAAAACTTTTAGGCCTTCATACTAAAGGGTGTCATTTCAATGAAAAATTCAGAGAAAAATTTTTTATCTAAAGAAAAAATCAATAGTCCAGGAAAATCTCTGCTGTTCTCAGATAATGGTTTTCCCGGTGGCGGAACCCTTTTTTTATGGTAATAACCCCCACTGTGAGGAGACAAAGAAAGGGGAAAACCCTTCTCCCTCGTTTCTATTTTTTGGGAGACACCCACGCCAGTCTGAAGGACCCTGAAAAAATCCCTAAGCCCAGGAAATTTTTTAAAAAAATTTTACCGGGGGGAGGGTGTGTATCTATGTTATGACCCGTTTTAGACCAATAGGGCAATATTTATGCCTGTGAGGGCGAGTTAAAAACGTTTTTTTGTAAGCCACAGGAGTCCCTTTTTTTTGTGTTTCGGGGAGAAAGGGTTTTTGAGGTGGAGTTCCTCAATCTCCAATTTTTTGTTTTTTTAATTTTTGTCTCTTTTTTTGGGGAGAATCCCCCAAAAAAGTAAAAATCCCTTTCGGCACCGGCCCCCGATTTATAAAACCCTTTTTTGGGTGGGCACGCAGCGGTGGACCGCATTAAAGGGACGGAAAAAAAATAAAAATAATAATAATAAAGAGACATTCTATTGACAGAAGAACGTAAGTGCCTCCATGCAAATGCCCCGGAGGCATATGACCGCTTCGCAGGCAGTCACTGCTCCCCTTTTGCTTTTCAAGGAGGCCCCCAACTAGAAAATTTTTCCGCAAAATTTTAAAGGGCCTGCCAAAGTGGCCCGTCGAATTAAAAAAAGTGTTCTGATGGTAAAAATTTTTAAAATGCTAAAGAACGCGCAAAGGAGTCACTAACTTGGGGGGGAGTGAGAACATGCTCCTTAGCTTTTCCGGGACCATTAAAATAGTTACAAGGTCAAAATTTTTCCCCAAAAGCTTTTAAGTTCATGAATCTATCGTAGCATGTAGGCATCACTACCATTTTCTGTCTTACTTATTTATTCAGTAATGAAAAAAATTTGGATTAAGTAAAAAAACGTTTGATTTAACTTAGATTTTAAAGCTAACCCCACTAAAAATTTACTCAAAAATTGTGGAGAGTCAAGAAATGTTGAAGCAATTGCAATTAATGTTGTTAAAATTAATGCAATTTTAGGGTAAAAATTCCAAAAAAGCTAATGTTGGCATAAAAGCTATCTTTGCATTTAGAGCATCACAAAAAAGGGTTTTTCTGTAAAAACTTTTTTCCATTTTTTAAAAAAAAAAAATTTTGCTAATAATAAGAAAAAAAAATTTTATTTTTTAAAAAATTTCCCCCAAAAGCAAACCCCCGATTTTTTAAAAATTTGGGGGGAGTAAAAAAAAACCCCGTTGGGGAGTCAGAAACTTTTTGTTTAAGCGTTCTTAACTACCCCTTTTTTAAAAAATTAAAGCATAAACAAAAAAATTTGGGCCCAAAAGGGGAAATTTTTAGCCAAAAATGTGGACCCCCAGAATGAAAAAAAAAAAATATTTTAAAAATTTTTTGCCCCAAACCCCAGGGGGGGTTTCAATGAATGAGATGAAAAAAGCAAGTTTTTTTTTTAAATTTTCCCGTAAGCTTCTTTTTAAATGACCACACTAATTAAAAAATTTTGCAGGGGTTTTGGGTTTTAAACCAGTGATGAAAAACCCAAAAAAAACCCTTTGTTGTTTTAAAAAAAATTTTCCCCAAAGGGTTTTTTTTAAAAAATTTTGAAAAATTTTAAAATGTGTCCCCCCAAAATTGCCACACTTATCCAGTGTGTAAAATTACCAATATTCCAAAATTTTTCCTAAATGCTGGCAGAAAGAATTTTTTTAAATTATTTTTTAAAATTTCCTTTATTTCCCAAAAAAATTTGAGCTAATATAATTGGGGGTGGCTGTTTGGGGGGCACTTTTTGAGGTGGTGGTGCACCTTACGGCATTAATGAGGGTTTTAAAATTTTTTAAATTTTTATAAGATTAATTTTGAAAAAAACCCCCAAAAAAAATTTCCCAAATTTTATTGTGATTAAATTTTTAAAAAAAATTATATAATCTTTAAAAAAAAACCCCAAAAAAATTCTAAATAGCACCAAGGGCCTTTTCCCCGCAGTAACAGACAGTTCCGCCCTGTTTTAAAAAATTTTTACAATCTGAGGGGGTTTGGCCCGAAAAAAGAACTAAAAATTAATAAAAGGGGGTTTTTGTCCAAAAGGGGGGGAAACTCTGCCCCTTTTTTTGTCTTCTTTTTTTCCTTTTTGGGGGGGAAAAACCAAAAATTTCCCCAAAAATCAAACCGGGGGGAGTGAAGGCAGGGCAGAAATTTTTTCTAATATAGAGGGGATCGACGTCTGTTAGGGCCCCTTTTCCCCCCAAATTTTACTCTGAAGAAAACCCCCACAGGAAAAAACCCCCAAAAAAAAAAAAATTTCGAAAACCCCCTTTAACCCCGGGGGAGAAAAAAAATTTTTTTTATGTCATGGGCCCCCCCTTTTATACCAAAAAAAGCAATTTTTTTAAGGCTGGGGGAGCGATTTCAAAAATTTTTTTTTTTGGGGGCAAAAAATTTTCCCCCTGTTTTTTCCCCAAAAAAAAAAGTTGATTTCAGTTACACCCCCAAGGTTTCGGGAGTTGGGGAAAAAATTTTTTTGTCTTTCGCTTTTTTTTCGCCGTCGTAACTTTTCCCCCCCCCCCAAAAAAAGTAATAACCCCCTTTTGGGGCCCCCGGCCGCTTTTTAAAATTTTTTTAAAACCCTTTTGGGGTTTTGGGGGGGCAGCGGTAAAAAAACCGCTTTAAAAATTTTAAAGGGGAAAAAATAATAAAAATAATAATAATAATAATAAAATAAAAAAGGCGTTCATTAGGTGTAGAATAATAGGGGCCCCCCCCTGCAAATGCCCCCGGGGGGAGGATTGACCCCCCCTTTCAGGGCATTTTTCTCTCCTTAAAAAATTTTTTGTGGGGCCCCCCAAAAAAAATAAAGAGGCGTTTATTAGGGTAGAATAATAAAGGGGGCCTCCATTCCATGCCCCCGGGGGGGGTGACTGGGGCCTGCCGCAGGGCAGTCACGCCCCCTTATGCATTGCAGTTTTGGGGGGGGCCCCCAAAAATAAAAAAACATTTTTATTAGGTGTTTGAACAATAAGTGGGGCCCCCCCCTCAATTGGGGGGGAGGCAGTGAACTACCTGCTTCGCAGGTCCCCCCCCTGGGTCTTTCCCCTTTTTCATTTTTCAAAGGCAGGCCCTAATAAAAAAAAAACATTCTATTGGTGAGAACAAAAAAGGCCTTTTTAAAGCAATTTTTTTGGAGGCATTTACTGACCTGCTTCGCAGGCATTTACTGCTCTCCCCAAAGCATTGCAATGGCAGGGGCCCAAAAAAAAAAAAATTCCGCAGAAATTTTTTAAAAGGGGCCCCCCCCAAAATGTGCCCGTCGGATTAATAAAAAAATTTTTTATGGTAAAAATTAAAAAAAAATGCTAAAGAAAAAAAGCAAATTTTTTAAAAATGCGGGGGTCAGAAGCAGTTCACTTGCCCCCTTTTTTAAAATTTTTGTTTGTTGCATAACAAAAAAAAAACCCCAAAAAAAAAATGTTAAACAAGAAATTTTTTATCCCCCAAATGTTTTTTTCACTAGCATGCCCCTTTTTTTTTTTACTTTTTTTCCCCCCCATTAAACAAAAAAATTTCTAAAAAAAAAGAAAATATTCCGGGTCTTAAATTAGTAACAATTTCAACCTGAGCCCCCCTTTTACTCAAAAACGTTTTTGGAGAGTCAAAAACTTGGGGTTTTTTTAAGCTGTAAAATTTTTCCAAAATTTTTGTTTAAAAAATTTAAAGCCCTAAGGTAAATTAAGGGGGAAAAAGCAAAAATTTGCATGTTTGCTAAACAGTATCATGTTTTTGGGGGCAAAAAGCGGTTGTCCTTTTTATTATTACTCCCCTTTTTAATAAAAAAATTTGCTAGAAAAAGAAAAGTGTTCTGTGCTTAAAAATTTTTTATCAATGCTAGGCCCCAAGTTAAATTGTAGTCCAAAAAGTTATTGCTTTTAGTTTCCACAACCAAATTTCCCCATAAAAGAAATAAAAACCCAAAATTAAAAATATACCCAAAACCCATGGCATTTTTCACAAAACCACAGGGGTAAAAAGGGCCCCTTTTTTAAAAACCCAAAAATTTTTCCAAACTGATGGGTCTTACCCCTGTCCTTTTTAAAATTTTTAAAAAAGCGTAAAAACCCTTTTCCGGGGGCTTTTTTCTATAGCTGATCTAAATCACGCAATAGTGCAACACCTAAACCCCCAACAGCTAAAATCATTTTTCCTGAGAGGATTATCGAGGTTTTATTTTAAAAATTTTTAAAATAAGCTTCATTTGAAATGGCAACAAAAACCCCTTTTTAAAAAGAAAATTTTTTTTAAACAGTTTTCTAATGCCCAAAAGAGAAATTTAAATTGATGAAAAAATGGCAAGGCTTTTATTTTGAAATTTTTCATAAAGCTTAAATTTTAAATGGGAAAATTTTATTGAAAATTTTTAACGGGGTTTTTTATAAGCATTTTTTCTAACCCCCAAAAAAACAAATCATGATGAATAAGGGCCCCAAAGGGTTTTTTTTTGAAATTTTTCTTTAATCTTAATTTTTAAATGGCCAAACAAAATTTGATAGAAAAATCAAAGGGGTTTTAAAAAACATTTTAAAAAAGCTCAAAACACAAAGTGGGTTTTTAAAATTTTGAAAACCAAGTTTTGCCCCCTGTTTTTAAAAACCCCTTTCCCCCCCATGTTGTAATTTTGACATTCTAAAATCGGGGGCCCTGGGGTGGGGAAATACATTTAAATTTTTTGGGCCGGGGTTTTTTAAAACCCCAAAAAGAACCCCCTCCCTTTTCCCCCTGCCCTTTTGTTGCCTGGGGATCGATCCTAAATTCCAACTGTCAGCTGGGGGTGAAGTCCCCGGGGAGATTTTTTATCTAATATAAGGGATCGACGTCATTACCCCCCCCCCTTTTTTTTCCCCCGAAAGCCCCGGCCCGAAAAAACCCCAAGCCCAAAAGAAATTTCGAAAAAAATTTTCCCGGGGGCAGCCCAAAAAATTTTTCTATGTCTTTTGGGGCCGAGTTTCTTTCCCCAATTTTTGAGAAATTTTTTTAAGGCAGGGGGAGCGATTTCAAAAAAAACTTTGGGTAAAATTCCACTTTTTTTTTCACTCAAAAAAAAAGGAAAATTGATTTCATTTTCACTCAAAGGGTTTTGGCAGTTGGAAATTTTTTCTCGTTTTTCGCTTTTTCGTCGCCGTCGTAACCCCGGGGTCCCCAAAAAAAAATAATAGCCCCTTTTCCCCCGGGGGAGCCCCGATTTGAACCACTTTTGTGGGTGGGCACGCAGCGGTACGACCCCCTTTTAAAGGGGGACGGAAGAATAAACATAAACAAAAAAATTCCTGCAGAAAAAATTTTAAGGGCCTGCCACATTTTTCCCCCCCCGGGGGTTTTTGGGGGGGCCAGCAAAATTAAGCTGAAAAAAATTTGCATTTTTAAAAATAAATAAAAAACAATGTATTTTTTAACCCCCCCGGGAGTCAAGAAGCATGTTTTTTTAAGCTGCATCGTTTTCCATTTAGTATGTTGCATAAGCTTTTAAAAAATTTTTCCCAAAAAAAATTTTAAAAAATTTGCATGAAGGGGATCATAACAGGTTTTTTTTTCACTAGCATGTTGTCTGTCAAAATTTTTACTCCAAATTTTTTTTTAAAAAAAGTTGCTACTTTGGGGGAAAAAAAAAATTCCCCCCGGGGTTTTAAAAATTTGTAACAAAAATAACCTTTACTAAATTGTACCAAAAAACCCCCGGAGAGTTTAAAAAAAAGTTGATGAAGCTGTACTTGCACCATTAATTTTGTTAAAATTAAACCATAAGGTGAAATTAGTCAAAATGCTAATGTTAGCATGATTCTATAGTATCATGTTTTTTGGGGGCACTAAAGGGGGGTTTTTTTGTCTTTTCTTACCCATTCCAAAAAAAAATGTTTTCCCAGTAAGTAAGAAAAGGTTCTGATTTTTTTTAAATTTTTGCCCCCCCAAAGGGGGGGTTTAAAAATTAAAAATTTTTGTCCAAAAAAAAATTTTTGCCCCCAAAAATTCCCCAAAAAAATTCTATAATAAGGAAATTAATGCCAATACTATCACCCTTCTATGGCAGTGCACAGAAATCACCCCCGGGGGGAAAAGGCCATTTAAAAAATCAAAAAATTTTTTTCAAAAAGATTTGGGGGGGACAAAAATCCATCTTCCCCAAATTTTTAAAATTTTTTTGAAGCCTTGCCAGGGCATAGTTCTATAGCTGATCAAAAAAATGCAATGTCAAACCTGAACCCAACAGCTAATTTAAAAAACCTGAGAGGATTAACGAGGGGTTTTATTTTGAAAAATTTTTTTTAAGCTTCATTTGAAATGGCAACCCCTAAAAACCAAAGAAAAAAAAGTTTTCTTAAACGTTATCTAATGCCCAAAAGACAATTACTTTATGAAAAAATGGTCAAGGCTTTTTTTTTTGAAATTTTTCATAAGCTTTAAATTTTTAAAAAAAAAAAATCATTGCATTTTTTAAAAGTTTTGGGTTTTTTAAAAAACAGTTTTTTTAAAAGCCCAAAAGACCAAAAAACAAGAGAATATTTTGGGGGAAAGGGTTTTATTTTGAAATTTTCTTTAATCTTAATTTTTTTAAAGGCCCCCAAAATAAAATTTCCCAAAAATTAAAATTTTTAAAATTTTTTTAAATCGTTTATAAATGCTCCCAAAAAAAAAGTTTTTTTTTAAATAGCAGCCAAGTCCTCCTTGCAGTAACCCCCCAGTTCCGCCAAAGTTTTAAATTTGGGGCATTCTGAGTCCCTGACCGTTTGAAGAACTACAGTTTAAAAGGCCGGTTTTTAGTCCCCCAAAAAAAAAAACTCTTTTTTTTTTTCTTCTTCTGTTGGGGCCTTTTGGGGGCGATTTTCCCCCAAATTTCCAAAAAATCACTGGGGGGGTGAAAAAAAAGGGAAAAATTTTATTTTAATATAAGGGAAATTTTACGGGCAGTTAAAACCCCTTTTCCCCCCAATTTTTTTTTTTGAAGCCCTGGGCAGAAAACCCCCAAAACCTAGACAAATTTCGAAAAAAAATTTTTCCGGGGCAGACAAATTTATCTATGTCTTTACCGAAATTTCAAACCCCAAAAAAGCAATTTTTGAAGGATAGAGCGATTTCAAAATTGTCTTTGGGTCAAAAATTTTCCCCCCTGTTTTTCACTCTAAAAAAAAGGCAGTTGATTTCAGTTACACTCTAAGGGGTTTTTTCAGTTTTAAATTTTCGCTCGTTTTTCGCCTTTTTTTTCCCCCCCCCGTCGTAAAAAACCGTTTTCCCCAAAAAAAATAATAGCTCCCTTCTCGGCGGGGCCCCCCCGCACGATTTGTTTCCCCCTTTTGTGGGTTTTGGGGGGGCAGCGTACAGCCCATTAACCCTTTTTGGAAGAAAAATTTAAAAAAAAACTAAAAAATTCCTGCAGAAATTTTGAAGGGCCCCCCCCCAAAAGGGGGGGCCCGCGGTATTTTGGGGGGCAATATGATGCTAAAAAAAAATTTTTTTTTAATGCTAAATTAAAAAAGCAAGTATCAAAAAACCCCCCAGGGAAAAAAGAAGCTTTTCACTAAGCGCACTCGTACCAATTTTTTTATGTTATAACTAAAATTAACCAAAATGCTAATGGGGTTTTTAGGAAAAAAGGGATCAGTATCATGGTTTGATCAAAGCATGTTGTCTGTCATTTTTTTTCTCCATTTTATTATGCGAAATGTTGCTAAAAAGGGGGGAAGAACAAAAATTCCCGGGGGGGGGTTTTTTATTTGTATCCCCAAAAATAACCTGAGCTATTAAAATTTTTTCCCAAAAAACCCCCCGGAGAGTCCCCAAAAAAAAGTTTGGGGGGGAAACTGTACTTGCACCCTTAATGTTGTTTAAAAATTTTAAAAAATAAGGTGAAATTTTGGGGGAAAAAAAATAATTTTTTAGCATATTTTATCATTTTCATTTTGGGATCCTGCATGGGGTTTTTGGGCATTACTTACTCCTTTTTAAAAAGGGGAAAAAAATTTCAAATTTTAAAAAAAAAAAAAGGGGGTTTATGCTTAATATTAAAAAAACAATGCTAGGCTAAGTTAAATTGGGGGGGCCCCAAAAAAATTTTTTGCTCCCCCTTTCCCCCCAAAAAAATTCTTAAAAAAGAAAAAAAATGCCAAAACTACACCCCCTATGGCAGTGCACAGACTCACACGGCTGAAATGGCCTATTTTTTAAAGGGGGAAATTTTTTCACAAACTGAAAAAGGGCTTAAAAGTCCCCCCCCTTTAATTGTTAATGCGGGGAAGCTCTTGCCCGGGCATAGTTTCTATAGCTGATCTAAAAACCCCCGGGAATAGTGCAACACCCCCAAACCCAAAAACTAATTTTCACTTAACCCCCGAGGATTTTCGGGGGGGTTTTTTTTGAAATTTTTTGTAAGCTTCATTTGAAATGGCAACACTAATCCCCAAAAATTTTAAAAAGTAGTTTTTTTAAAACAGTTAACTAATGCCCAAAAGAGCAATTACGATGAAAAAAAATTTAAGGGGTTTTATTTTGAAAAATTTTTTTTTTAACTTTTTTTATTTGAAAGGGCCCCAAAATTTTTTTTCATTTGTAACAAAAAGGGTTTTTATAAGCAGTTACTAAATTTTTCCCAAAAAACAAATACTTTTATGGAAAATGGTCAAAGGGGGTTTAATTTTTAAAAAATTTTTTTTTAAGCTTAATTTGAAAAGGGGCCCCCCTAATTCGATATTAAAAAAAGATGGGGTTTTAAAAAAATTATATAATGCTCAAAACACAAGTTGTTCTGTAAAGCAGCCAAGTCCCCCCTGCAAATAAAAGACAGTTCCGCCATTTTGTAAATTTGGGCATTCTATTTTTTTGGGCCCTAGATAGAACTACAGTTTTTAATTTTTGGCCGGTTTTTTTGTCCCCAAAAAAAAAAAGCCTGCCTTTTTCTGGCTTCTGTTTTCCCCTTTTTTCGATTTTCCAAAAAATTTTTAAAAATCACTGGGGGGGTGAGTGCAGGGCAGATTGTATCTAAATAGGGGGGAAAAAAAATTTTTTTAACCCCCCTTCCCCCCAAATTTTTTTCTGAAGCCCCTGGAAAAAAACCGTAAGCCCTAGAGAAAATTTCCCCCAAAAATTTTTTCCGGAAACAAAAAAAATTTATCTATGCATGACCTGTTTATTCCAATAGAGAAATTTTTTGGGAAGGGGTGGAGGGGGGGTTTTTTTAAAATTATCTTTGGGTCAAAATTCCACTTTTTTTTTTTCCCCCAAAAAAAAAAGGGAGTTGATTTCAGTTACATCAAAGGGTTTTTGGGGGATTTGGGAAAATTTTTTCTCGTTTTTCTTTTTTAAAAGTCGCCGTCGTAACTCCGATCCCCAACAAAGTAAATAGCCCCCCTTTTTCCGGGTCGCCGAGCCGCCGATTTGATACCATTTTTTGTGGGGGGGACCCCGCGTAAGCCGAAAATTAAAAAGGTGACGGAAAATAAAATATAACTAAAAATTTTCCCCTGCAAAAATTTTTAAAAAGGGGCCCGCCAAATTTTGCCCGTCGATTTTTTCCCCGGGGGGGGGGGGGGGGGGGGGGGGGGGGGGGGGGAAAAAGATGCAAAAAAATTTTTATTTTTTGCTAAAGAAAGCTTCAATGTAGTCAATAAACCTTGGAGAGGAAAAAGCAGTTAACTAAGCTGTACTTGCCCCCTCCATTATGTTAAAATTTTAAATTTATAAGAAAAAATTTTCCAAAAAAAACGTTCAGATGCCAAGATTTAGAAATTATGCTAAAGAAAAACTGGAATTTTTTTTAAAAACCTGTGGTTTTTTAGAAACATTTTTTCTTAGTTTTTTCCTGTAACTTTTAAATTTTTTTTTAAAAATTTAAAGGTTTAAAGGGGGGAATTAGCTAAAATGCAATTTTTAGTTTGGGGGGTGTCAGTAGCAATTTTTGCAACACTAGCATTTTTTCCCCGTCTTTGGGGTCTTTTTATTTTTTTTTAAAATAAAAAAAGGAAATTTAAAAAAGAAAATTGGCAAAAAAATTATATCAGTTGAAATCCCCAATGCTCTGGCTTGGGGAACCCCGTGCCATAACTTGAGTGAAAAAAAAAATAAAAAGAAAAATTTTTTAGGGGGGTAATAAAAAAGAGCTAATAAAAAATTTCAATGGCTGGGGTTTTGGGGCACTTACGGAGGGCAAAATTTGGGGTTTTTTTAAATTTTGAAATTTTCAGAAAGTTAAAATTTTTAAAATTTTGGGAAAAACTAATCCCAATTGTAACGTAGTTGTCTTAAACATTTTTTAAAAACCCAAAAGAAAAATTTTCATGATGAGAAAATGGTCAAAGCTTTTTTTTTGAAAATTTTCATAAGGGGGCAAATTTTTTAAAGGCAACATCATTGCAATTGTAACATGGGGGTTTTCCCCCAAAAAATTATCTAAAAACCCCAAAAGAGCAAATACCCTGAAGGGGAAAAAAAATCCAAAGCTTTTTATTTTGAAAATTTTTTTTTTTAAAAATTTTAAATTTTTTTTAAAGGGGGCCCCACTAATTCGATTTTTTAATATTGATGGGGTTAAATCAGGGGTTTTTTAACGCTAAAAAAAAAAGTGTTCTAAATAGCCCGCCAAAAACCCCCCCCTTCAGTAACAGACAAAAACCGCCATGTTGTAAAAAATTTTTACATTCGATATGGCCCAAAAATTTTTAAATTTTTGTTAAATTTTTGGGCCCGGTTTTTTGGAAAAACCCAAAACAGAAAAACTCCTTTCTCTGTTGCTGTTGCCATGGTGAACAATCCTAAATTCCCCCAAATTTTTAATTTTGGGGGGGAAGGGGAGGGGCAGGGTTGTAACTAAAAAGAGGGATCGACTCAGTTAAAACCCCTTTTCCCCCCAAATTTTTTTTTTTTTAAGCACCTGGCAGAAAACCCCCAAAACCAGAGAAATTTCGAAAAAAATTTTTTTGGAGGACAAATTTTTTTCTATTGGGGGAAGAACCCACTTCATACCCCAAAAAAAACAATTTTTGAAGGCTTTTAAGCGATTTCAAAAAAATTTTTTTTGGGTCAAAATTCCACTCTGTTTTCCCCCCTCTAAAAAAAAAAGTTTTTAAAATTTTTTTTACACTCAAAGGGGTTTTTTCAGTTGGAAATTTCGCTCGTTTTTTTTTTTTTTTCGTCCCGTTGTAATTTTCCCCCCCCCAAAAAAAGTTTTAAAAACTCCCCCCTCGGGCCCGACCGCTCCCCCTTTTTTTTAAAACCCCCTTTTGGGGGGGGGAACGCAGGGGGGACCCCCCCCCTTTTTTAAAAATGAAAAAAAGAATAATAAATTAAAAAATAAAAAACCCCCCCGGGGAAATTTTTTAAAAGGGGCCCCCCCCCAAAAGGGCCCCCGGGGGGGAAATTTAAAAAAGTTCTGATGGTAAAAAAAATTTCAAAATGGCTAAATTGAAATGCAAAGTAGTCAAAAAACATGCAGGGGGGCAGAAAATGTTGATAAGCCCCTTCCGAAAACCAAAATTTTTTAAAAAAACCCAAAAAACAAATTAAGGGCCCCAAAAAAACCCAAAGAAAAATTGAAAAAATCCTTTTGCAAGTAAAGCATCACAAGCCTGTGGTTCCCGGGGGTTACTTATTCCATTCAAATATTTGAAACATTGGGGAATTTTAAAAAAAAAAAAACACTCCCCCAAACTTTACATTAGCATTTAAAAATAACCTGACTAAATTGTAGTCAAAAAAAATGGAGAGTCAAAAACAAAATTTTTTTTAACTATACTTGCCCCCATTAAGGGGTTTTTTAAAAATTTAAAGATTTTAAAGGGGGAAATTACCCAAAAAATTTTTAAAGTTGGGATGAATTCCATCCCCTAGCATTTTTAAACATCACAAAAAAAGTTGCCCCTTTTTTACTTACTCCATTCATTAAAAGAAATGTTTTTTTTAAAAAGTAAGAAAAAGTGTTTGAAAAATTAATATTAGCATCAATCTAGGGTAAGTTAAATTGTTGTCCATAAATTTTTTTGCCCCTTGTTTCCCCCCAAAAAAATTCTATAATCAGAAAATAATGCCAAAACAAAACACCCTCCCCTTAAAAGGCATGCACAGACCCACGGGTTTTTAAAGGGGGCCCATTTAAGTCAGAAAATTTAAAAAAACTGGGGGGGGTTTCACTGTTCCATAAAAATTTTTAATGATTGAAGCTCTTGCCAACCCCAAAACCAAAAATTTTTTTTTTATACCTGATCAAAATTTATGCAATAGTCCCCAAAAGCTGAACCCAACACTAATATTACTAATCTGAGGGGGGTTTTTTAAGGGGTTTTAAAATTTTTAAATTTTTTTTAAAAATTTCATTTGAAAATGGCCGCACAAAAACCAATTTGTAAGAGAAAATTTTTTTTTAAATCATTTTTTATAAGGGGTCAAAACACAAGTTTTTTAAAAAGAAACCAAGCCCTCCTCTGCAGTGCAGGGCAGTTCCCCCAAAATTTTTTAAAAATTTTGAAAAACTGAGTCAGGGCCCCTAGATAAAAATACATTTTTAAAAAGGCCCGGGTTTTTTAAAATCCAAAGCAGAAGCTCCCCCCTTTTTCTGCCCCTTTTGTTTCCGGGTTTTATCAATCCTAAATTCCAACGTCAGTTTTGGGGGGGGAAGTGCAGGGCGGGGTTGTATCTAATTAGGGGATCAGGGGCAGTTACCCCTTCCAAAAATTTTACTCTGAAGCACCGGGGGCAAAAAAAACCGAAAGGGGCCCAAGAAATTTCGAAAAAAATTTTACCGGAGCAGACAAAATTATCTATGTCATGACCGATTTTTTTTCCCCAAAAAAAACAATTTTTGAAGGGCCCTGAGAGCGATTTCAAAATTTTCTTTGGGTAAAAATTTTTCCCCTTGTTTCCCTCCCCCAAAAAAAAGGCAGTTGATGTCCGTTACCCCTCTGCGTTTCGGCGTTGGGGGAAAAAAAATCGTTTTTCGTTTTTTTTTTCGTCGGGGCCGGGGGGGAATTCCCCCCCCCAACAAAAGAAAGCTCCCCTTTTTGGGGCCGAGCCCCCGATTTTTTTAAAACCCCCCTTTTTGGGGGGTGAGGGACGCAGCGGTACCCGGGCCCCCTTAACGGTTTACGGAAGAATAATTTTAAAAAAAAAATAAAAAAAAAGAAAAATTCAAAATTTGGGGGTTTTTAAAAAAAGGTGCCTGCCATGCAATGCATGGGGCAGTGACTGGGCCTGCTTGCAGGTCCGTTCCCCCGCTTCCCCTTTTCAAATTTTTTGTGGCAGGCCCCCCAAAAAAATTTTAATTTTAAAAAACAAAATTTTTAAAGGGGGAGGGGAAAAAAAAGTGCCTGCCATGCAAATGCATGGAGGCCCCCGCCGACTTGCTTTGCAAAATCAGTCACTGCTCCCTTTTGCATTTGGGCCCCAAAAACGGCCCCAACTAGAAAATTCCCCCGAAAAAATTTTTTTGGGGGCCCGCCAAAAAATGCCCGTGGATTTGGGCGCAGCAATATGTTTCTAAAAAATTTGCATTAAAAAACTAAAGAAAAATGCAAGTAGTCAAAAACCCCCCGGGAGTCAAAAAATTTTCACTAAGCGCACTTTTTTCCCCCTTTGATTTTTGTTGCAAAAGCCAAAATTTTTTTCCCAAAAAGCTAATAATAGAAAGATTTTTTTTTAGTAAAAAGGGGAGCAACACTATCGTTGTCTGTCATTACTTACAAAAATTTAGGGATATTAAACATTGGAATAAATAAAAAAACATTCTGATGCCCCAGCTTTTTCATCAACGCTAACCTGAAACAAAAATTTTGTGTAAAAATGCCCAAAAATCTGGCCCCTTCCCCCAAACCTTGTAAAATGTGGGTTTAGACTGTTAATACTATAGCCGTACCTAGGGGAGTGCAAAAAATTAAAAAATGTAGAAATGGGGGGATTGCAAATCATATTTTTAAAAAAAAGATGGGTTTTAAATGGTTTTAAAAAAACTGAAATTAAAAACAATTTTTTTTGGGCTATTTCTGCAAATCCCAAAAATTTTTTTTTTGGCTAACCCCCCAAATTTTTACACTGATATGCAGCTTAAAAGGGTATTTTGGGGGTTGGGTTTTTTTGCCCAGGGGCACAGTAACATGTGCGGGGGAAAGCCCGGGGGGCTAAAAACCCCCAACCTTCCAAATTTTTAAACCCCAGTTTTTCCCTGTTGCTAAAAAGACTGAAGCTTTTGCCGATCCATTGCCACATTTCTGGGGCTGATCTGATTCACAGCCCAAAAAACAACAGCGAAAAATTTTTTAATGAAATTCAAAAAAACCCGACGACATCATAAAAAACTTTTGGGGAAAAACCCCCCCGAAACCCCCGGCTGAAATTTTAAAAAAAAAAAAAAAAGAGGTCATTGGTTTTTCTGAAAAAATTTTTTTCGTCATACTAAGTATTTTAAAATTTTTATTTTTAAAAAATTTTTTGGGAAAAAATAATTTTTTTGCAAGAAAAAATGAATAATCACAGGAAAAAAGTATTCTTCCCCCCCAAAGCATTGTGGGCCTTCTTGGGCCCCGGGGTTTTTGAAAAGTACAGCTGCCAAATTTTAGCAAAAAAGTATTTTAGAAACCAGTGGAGAGTCAAAAAAAATTTTTTATTAAACTCCTACTTGCACCCCCAAACCCTTTTTCAAAAAGTTCAAGTAAAAAATATAAAAATTAAAAGGGCCCAAAAAAAGGAAAAAATTTTAAAAAACCCCCAAAAAAAAATCAATAAAAAATTCTGGTTACCCCTAGCGGCTAGTGGTTTTTGTAGTTCTGTTTTACTTTTCTGGCAGAAAAAAGGGAGGAAAAACGATTATTTTTTAGAGTTAAACTGTCTCATGTTGGGGGCTCGAAATTTTTTGTACGCATGAAAAAAAGTATGTTTTTAGTTAGAAGCGCAGTTTTTTAAAAGAGGTTCGGTCAGAGTCACAACAGGGGGGGGCAGAAGCAGTCCGTCCCAAAATTTTTTTAAAATTTTTTTGCCTTTTTACCCCGGGGGGGGGTTCAAGAGCAGAACCAACGTTTACATCACAAAATCTAAGATTTAAAAAAATTTTTTTCAGGTTTTTTTATTTGCTTTTTGCCCCCTCATGCTAACCGGTTAGTGTTTGTACCCCGCGGGGGTGTTTTTAAAAACCCGGGTGTGGGGTCCTCCATGTTTTTTTTTCCCCCGCAGTGAGCCTCGATGTCCCAAAATTTCTCAAGTTTTAAAATTTTTTAAATTTTGTTGTTTTTTTGGGGCGGGGGCCCCCCCCGTGTGTTTCCCCCTGCACTTTTCGGGTTTTTTGGGGAAAAAAAGACAACGATCGCAGCGCACCGCAATTGACACTGTTAATAAAATTTAAAGGTTTTAGACCGAACTGAAGCTTGACTTTTTTCCCCACTCAGGGTTTTAAAAAAAATTAAAAAAATAAAGACAGTCTTTTAAAATTTTAAAATTTTTCAAAAACTTTCGCCTTCATATAAGGATGTCATTTAAAAACTAAAAAATTTTCCCAAAAAAATTTTAAAAATTTATCTAAAAAAAAAATATCAATAGACAAGGGGGAAATACTCTCTGCCCGTCTCTAAAAGTAATGGTGCCGCTGGGTGGAAACCGTTCTAGGGGAAAAAAAGCCCCCCCTGTGGGAGACAAAGAGCGGGGAAAATCCCCTTTTTCCCCTGTTTCTTAATTTTGGGGACACCCCCCCCCCAGTTTGAAAAGGCCCCCCCAAAACCTTTTAAACCCTAAAAAATTTTTGAAAACATTTTTTTTGGGGGCAGGGATGTGTATCAAGTTCTGACCAAGTTTTTTGACCCCAAAAAGGGGGAATAAAATTTTGCCCCCGAGGGGGATTAAAACAGTTTTTCGTAAAAAAACCCCCCCGGTTAGTGTGTGTTTTCAGACAGAAAGGTTACTGATGCTGTGATTTTCCCCCAAACTCCCAAATTTTTTTTTTTTTTTTAAAATTTTTTTTTTTGTCATTTTTTAAATCCCGAATCCCCCCAAAAAAAATAATGCTCCCTTTTTTGGCCCCCGAGCCGCCCCATTTGATACCCCCTTTTTTGGGGGGGGGGCCCCAGCGGTACAGCCGCATTAACGGTTTGGGGAAAAAAAAAAAATAATAAAAAACAAATTTTTTTTACAGAAAACATAAGTGCCCCCCCCAAAAAAAATGCTTTTGGGGGGAGTATCCCCCCCCGGGGCATCACTGCCTCCCCCCATTTGGGGGGGGGGGGGGCCCCAACAGAAAAAATTCCCCCCCGAAATTTTGAAGGGGCCCGGGCCCCAAAAAATGGCCCCCCGGATTTTTTTTTCTAAAAAAGGGGGGGATGCTAAAAAAATTGCAAAAAGCAAAGAAAGCGGGAATTTGGTTTAAAAAAACCTACGGAGATTAAAAAAACATTTTTTACAAACTCTTTTCGTACCATTTTTGTATGGTGCATGAGCTGAAAAAAAGCCAAAATGCAAAAAATTGCTTAAGGGTTTTCAAGCATGTTAAAACCCCCCAAAAAACGTGGTCTGTCATTACTTTTTTTCCCCCCATATTTGAAAAAAAATTGGGAATTTTAAAAAAAAAAAAACGTTCTGATGTTAAAATTAGCATCAATCTAACCTGACTAAATTGTAGTCCCAAAAAATGTGGAGAGTCAGAAACATGTTGGGTTTAAGCTGTTTTTTTTCACCAAAAATTTAATTTTTTTAAAAAAATGCATAAGGGGGAAAAATTTTTTTAAAATGCTAATGTTAAAAAAAGATTTTCTACAGTATCAAAAATTTTGGGAAAAAAATAATTTTGTCTGTCATTACTTACTCCCCCCACAATACAAAATATTGCAAAAAAGGTTTTAAAAAATTTTTTTATGCTTTTATTTCATTTAATCCCCCGGGGGAAGGGGTTAAAAATTTTTGTCCAAAAAAAGTTTTGTCTTGCTTCCATAAAAAAAAGTTTCCCATAATCAGAAAAAATAAAGCCAAACAAAAACCCCCCAAACCCCCGGGGTGCCCCCAAATCACCAAAAGGGTTTTAAAACCTATTTAAAGTCCCGTATTACACAAATGATGGGGGTTTTTTCCTGTTCCCCCCTTTTTTTTTTAAGGGGGGTTTTTGCTCTTTCCGGTTTTAGTTTTTTTAGCTGATCTTAAAAAAAAGCAATATTGCAAAAACCCGAAACCCCCAAAAAGGGAAATCACTTTTCCTGAGAGGGGGGATCGAGGCTTTTATTTTGAAAAATTTTTTTTTTAAAAATTTTAAAAAGAAATGGCCCAAAAAAAATTTCCAAAAATTTTTTAAATTTTTATTAAGCAAAAAAAAAGGGATAAAAATTTTTTTAAAAACCAAAATAGTTCTAAAAAGCAGCCAAGTCCTTTTCCCCCGCAGTAACCCCAAAAACCGCCATGTTTTAAATTCTGACAAAATTTTTAGTCCCCCGGCCCCCGATAGAACTACAGTTAAAAAGGGCCCCCGGGTTTTTTGTCCCCAAAAAAAAAAAACTCCCTTTCTCCGGTTCTGTTTTTTAAAGGTGATCAATCCTAAATTCCCCAAAAGTCCTGGGGGAGTAAGTTTTTGGGCAGATTGTATCTTTAAAAATTTTTTGGGGCGACGTCAGTTTTTTCCCCTTTCCCCAAAAATTTTAAAAAGAAGCACCTGGGGCAGAAAACCGTTTTAAACCCTAGAAAAATTTTGAAAAAAATTTTTCCGGACAGGGCAAATTAATCTATGTCATGACCGAGTTTCATACCAATAAGCAATTTTTGAAGCAAAAGAGCAAAATTTTAAAATTTTCTTTGGGTAAAAAATTTCCCCCCTGTTTCTCACTCTAAAAAACGGGGGGTTGATTTCTTTTTCACTCTAAGTTTTCCCCGGGATTTTAAAAAATTTTTGCTCGTTTTTCCTTTTTAGGCCCCCCTCGTAACTCCAAAACCCCAATAAAAGTAATACCCCCCTTCCCCCCGGGGGCCCCCTTGGGTTTGAAACCATTTTTTTGGGTTTTGGGGCCCCCCAGCGGTAAAAAAACGCATTAACGGGGGGCGGAAAAAATAAAAAAAAAAAAAAGGGTTTTTTAAATGTTCTATTGGGGTGTAAAAAAAAAATATGGCCCCCCCTGAAAAAAGGGTGGGGGGCAGTGACTCCCCCGCTTCGCGGGGCGTCACGCCTCCTTTGCATTGCGGGGGAAAAGGGGCCTATAAAAATAAAAAAAAGGGTTTTTTAAAATGTTCAAAAGGGGGGTAGAAAAATTTTGTGCCCCAAAAAATCCCTTTGGGGAAATTTTGAAAAGGCAGGCAAATGCCCCCCCAAAAAGCCCCCAAAAGCATTGAAAAGAAAGGGGGGCCATTGCAAGCAATGGGGCCCTAAAAAGAAAATCCGAAAAAATTTTTTAAAAGGGGCCCCCCAAAAGTTTTTTTCCTTTTTGGTTTTTAAAAAAAAGTTAAATTTTAAAACCATTCATTTTTAAAAAGAAACGGGGGGTTTTAACAAGAAAATTTTTTTATGTTTTAAAAAATTAGCACCCCAAAGCAAAAACCCGAGCAAAAATTTTAGTAAAAACCCCGGGAAGTCAAAAATTTTGATGAAGCTGTATTGCCCCAAAATTTTAATTTTTTTAAAAATTAACACAAAAGGGGGGAAAAAAACCAAAATGTTTAAAATTTTTTGCATAAATTTAAAAACTTTCCATTTTGGAATCAGTAGGTGTTGCCCCTTCCCCTTTTTACCCCCTTCTTTTTAAAAAGAAATGTTGCTAATAAGTAAAAAAAAAGGTTTTCTAAAACTCAAAAAATTTTTGCACCCCAAAGCTAACCTGAGCAAAAAATTTTGTAAAAAACCCCGGGGAGAGCCCAAAAAAAATTTTTTTTAAAATTTCCCCAAATTTAAAACCCCCCAAAAAATTGGGGAAAAAAAAATTTTAATTTAAAAAAAATTAAAAATTCCCCAAAGGCAAAAACAGGATAAATTTTAAAAAATTCATTTTTTCTAAAGGGAAAAATTCCCCCGTTAGTTTTGGGCTAGCTGGTTTTTGCTATTTCCCCGATTGACTTTTTTCCCGGCGAACAGGGGGGAGATCGATTTTTTTTTAGAGATTTTTCTGTCTCATGTTAGGCCCCCCCAAAGTTTTAGTACCATGTAAAATGTATTTTTTATTTTAAAAAGCTGCAGCTTTAAAGGGGTTTTCGGTCAGAGTCCAAAACCCCGGTGGGAAAACGGCTCCGGCCAAATTTTAAAAAAGTTACTCCCCGTAGCTAGCACCCGGGGTTTAAGAGCAAACCACGTCTTATTTTAAAAGATCTAAATTTAAAAAATTTTTTCAGGTTATTATTTACTTTTTTGACCGCCCCTTAAAAACCCGGGGGAGGTTTGTAGTGGGGCCCCGCTTTCCCCGGGTGCCCTTTATCCTCCATGTCTTTTTTTTACTGCGTTGCCCCGATGTACCAATCGCGTCAAGTATTAGCTTCATTTGGGGGTTTATATATTTTGACGAGCTCCGCCCAGTGAGTCCAGCTGCACAGGGGCCCCCCCTTATTTTGGGGGCAAGAGACAAAAAAAACGCACGCACCGCTAATTTTTTCCCGTTAATGAATTTTAAAAAAACTTTTTAAAACCCCCACTGAAGCGCGCACCCCCTTTCAAATCACGGTACAAAATAAAAAAAAAAAAAGACAGTTCCCCCCAAAAGTTTTTTTTTTCTAAATCTTTCAGGGGCCCTTTTTAAAAAAAAGGGGTCATTTTTTTAAATTTTAAAAAATTTAGAGAAAAAAATTTTTTATTTAAAAAAATAACAAAAGTCACAGGAAAATCTCCTAGCTGTTTTTCAAGTAATGGCTGCCGCCCGGGGGGGGAACCCCCCCTTTTATGGTTTTAAAATTTTTGCCCCCCCGCTTTGAGGAGCAAAGACGGGAAAAAACCCCCTTCTCCCCCCTTTTTTTAACTTGGGGAACACCCAGCGCCAGTTGAAGGACCCCCCCAAAAATCCATAAGCCCCCCAAAATTTTTTTAAAAAAATTTTTCGGGAGCAGGGGGTGTGTATCTATGTTTTGGGGGAAGTTTTAAAAACCAATAGGGCAATATTTATGCCTGTGAGGGCGAGTTAAACACAGTTTTTTTTTAAAGCCATCAGGAGTCCCCCCGTGTGGTTTTCAGCAGAAAAAGGGTTTTGATGCTGCGAGTTCCCAATCTCCCCAAATTTTTTTTTGTTTTTATTAATTTTTTTTCGTCATTTTAAGTCAGAAAAACCCAAAAAAAAATAAATAGCTCCCTTCTCGGCACCCCCCCGCACGATTTGATACCACTTTTGTGGGTTTTGGGAAAAAAGGCCCCGGGAAAAAAACCCCATTAACGGGCGGGAAAAAAAATAAATAATAACAAGGGGGAAAAAAAAATGCAGAAATTTTGAAGGGCCTGCCCCAAAAAAATGGCCCTCGGGTTTTTTTTTCAAGCGGTTTTGAGGTAAAAAAATTTTTAATAAAAAAAAGAAAGCGCAAAGTAGTCAAAAAAACTGCAGGGGGTCAGAAGCAGTTGACTAACTCTTTTTTTTACCACTTTTTTTTTGTTAAAAAAAATAAGCCCCAAAAAAATAAAAAAATAGCATGAAAAATATCAGGGAAACATGTAAAGCTTTACAACATGTGGGTCTGTCATTACTTACTACATTCAGTATATGAAACATTGATATTAAGTAAGAAAAAAAGGGGTTTTTATGCTCAAATCGATCAATGCAAAAACCCCCGCTATATTGTAGTCAAAAACCTGTGGAGAGTCAAAAACATCTTGATGAAGCTGTACTTGCACCATTAATTTTGTTAAAATTCATGCATAAGGTGAAATTAGCCAAAATGCTAATGTTAGCATGATTGCTATCAGTATTATGTTTGGTATCACTAGCATGTTGTCTGTCATTACTTACTCCATTCACTATACAAAATGTTTCTAGCCAGTAAGAAAAGTGTTCTGATGCTTAATATTAGCATCAATGCTAGGCTAAGTTAAATTGTAGTCCAAAAATGTTATTGCTCTAGCTTCCATAAGCCAGTTCTATAATCAGAAATATAATGCCAATACTATCACCCTACCTATGGCAGTGCACAGACTCACACGGTTTAAATGGCCTATTTAAAGTCAGTATTACACAAACTGATGGGTGTTACACTGTTCATCTTCAATTGTTAATGCGTGAAGCTCTTGCCAGGTTATAGTTCTATAGCTGATCTAAATCACTGCAATAGTGCAACAGCTGAACCCAACAGGTAATATCACTTACCTGAGAGGATTATCGAGGCTTTTATGTTGAAATTTTCAGTAAGCTTCATTTGAAATGGCAACACTAATCCCAATTTTAACAGTAGTTGTCTTAAACAGTTATCTAATGCCCAAAAGAGCAATTACATTATGAAAAAAATGGTCAAGGCTTTTATTTTGAAATTTTTCAGTAAGCCTCATTTGAAATGGCAACACTAATCCCCATTGTAACAGTAGTTGTCTTAAGCAGTTATCTAATGCCCAACAGAGCAATTACATGATGAAAAATGGTCAAGGCTTTTATTTTTGAAATTTTCATTAAGATTAATTTGAAATGGCCACACTAATTCCAAGTGTTATTGTGATTAAGTTAAATCAGTTATATAATGCTCAAAACACAAGTAGTTCTAAATATCAGCCAAGTCCTCCTCTGCAGTAACAGACAGTTCCGCCATGTTGTAAATTCTGACATTCTGAGTCATGGCCGTAGATAGAACTACAGTTAATATGGCCGGTTTGTAGTCCAAAGCAGAAGCTCTGCCTTTCTCTGTCTTCTGTTGCCATGGTGATCAATCCTAAATTCCAACTGTCAGCTGGGGGAGTGAAGTGCAGGGCAGATTGTATCTAATATAGAGGGATCGACGTCAGTTACCCCTTCCCATAATTTCACTCTGAAGCACCTGGACAGAAAACCGTAAGACCTAGAGATATTTCGAAAACATTTTACCGGAGCAGACATATTTATCTATGTCATGACCGACTTTCATACCAATAGAGCAATTTTTGAAGGCATAAGAGCGATTTCAAAATTATCTTTGGGTCAAAATTCCACTCTGTTTCTCACTCTAAAAAACGGCAGTTGATTTCGGTTACACTCTAAGGTTTCGGCAGTTGGAAATTTCGCTCGTTTTTCGCTTTTTACGTCGCCGTTGTAAGTCCGATCCCCAATAAAAGTAATAGCTCCCTTCTCGGCGCCGAGCCGCACGATTTGATACCACTTTTGTGGGTGGGCACGCAGCGGTACGAGCCGCATTAACGGTGACGGAAGAATAATAAATAATAACTAGAAAATTCCTGCAGAAATTTTAAAGGGCCTGCCAAAGTGTGCCCGTCCGATTAATCAAGTGTTCTGATGGTAAAAATTAGCAATAATGCTAAAGAAAGCTGCAATGTAGTCAATAACCTGTGGGGAGTCAGAAGCATGTTGACTAAGCTCTTCTCGTACCAATTAGTATGTTGCATAAGCTAAAATTAGCCAAAATGCTAATGTTAGCATGAATGGTATCATTATCATGTTTTGCATCACTAGCATGTTGTCTGTCATTACTTACTCCATTCATTATACGAAATGTTGCTACTGACTAAGAACAATATTCCGATGCTTAATATTAGCATCAATGCTAACCTGAGCTATGTTGTACTCAAAAACCTGTGGAGAGTCAAAAACATGTTGATGAAGCTATACTTGCACCATTAATTTTGTTAAAATTAATGCATAAGTTGAAATTAGTCAAAATGCTAATGTTAGCATGATTGCTATCAGTATCATGTTTGGCGTCACTAGCATGTTGTCTGTCATTACTTACTCCATTCACAATACAAAATGTTGCTAGTCAGTAAGAAAAGTGTTCTGATGCTTAATATTAGCATCAATGCTAGGCTAAGTTAAATTGTAGTCCAAAAATGTTATTGCTCTAGTTTCCACAAGCCAATTCTATAATAAGAAATATAATGCCAATACTATCACCCTACCTATGGCAGTGCACAGACTCACACGGCTCAAATGGCCTATTTAAAGTCAATATTACACAAACTGATGGGTCTTACACTGTTCATCATCAATTGTTAATGCGTGAAGCTCTTGCCAGGTCATAGTTCTATAGCTGATCTAAATCACTGCAATAGTGCAACACCTGAACCCAACAGCTAATATCACTTACCTGAGAGGATTATCGAGACTTTTATTTTGAAATTTTCAGTAAGCTTCATTTGAAATGGCAACACTAATTCCAATTGTAACAGTAGTTGTCTTAAACAGTTATCTAATGCCCAAAAGAGCAATTACATGATGAAAAAATGGTCAAGGCTTTTATTTTGAAATTTTTCATAAGCTTCATTTGAAATGGCAACACTCATTGCATTTGTAACAGTGGTTTTCATAAGCAGTTATCTAATGCCCAAAAGAGCAAATACATGATGAAAAATGGTCAAGGCTTTTATTTTGAAATTTTCTTTAATCTTAATTTGAAATGGCCACACTAATTCGATATGTAATATTGATGGGGTTAAATCAGTTATATAACGCTAAAAACACAAGTAGTTCTAAATAGCAGCCAAGTCCTCCTCTGCAGTAACAGACAGTTCCGCCATGTTGTAAATTCTGACATTCTGAGTCATGGCCGTAGATAGAACTACAGTTAATATGGCCGGTTTGTAGTCCAAAGCAGAAGCTCTGCCTTTCTCTGTCTTCTGTTGCCATGGTGATCAATCCTAAATTCCAACTGTCAGCTGGGGGAGTGAAATGCAGGACAGATTGTATCTAATATAGAGGGACCGACGTCAGTTACCCCTTCCCATAATTTTACTCTGAAGCACCTGGACAGAAAACCGTAAGACCTAGACAAATTTCGAAAACATTTTACCGGAGCAGACAAATTTATCTATGTCATGACCGAGTTTCATACCAATAGAGCAATTTTTGAAGGCATAAGAGCGATTTCAAAATTATCTTTGGGTCAAAAATCCACTCTGTTTCTCACTCTAAAAAAGCGGCAGTTGATTTCAGTTACACTCTGCGTTTCGGCAGTTGGAAATTTCACTCGTTTTTCGCTTTTTACGTCGCCGTTGTAAGTCCGATCCCCAATAAAAGTAATAGCTCACTTCTCGGCGCCGAGCCGTACGATTTGATACCACTTTTGTGGGTGGGCACGCAGCGGTACGAGCCGCATTAACGGTAATGGAAGAATAATATATAATAACTAGAAAATTCCTGCAGAAATTTTAAAGGGCCTGCCAAAGTGTGCCCGTCGGATTAATAAAGCGTTCTGATGGTAAAAATTAGCAATAATGCTAAAGAAAGCTGTAATGTACTCAATAACTTGCAGGGAGTCAAAAGCATGCTCACTTAGCTTTTCTCGCTCCATTTAGTATGTTACATAAGGTAAAATTAGCCAAAATGCTAATTTTAGCATGAATGCTATCAGTAGCATGTAGAGCATTACTAGCATGTTGTCTGACATTACTTAATCCATTCAGTATATGAAACATTGGTAATAAGTAATAAAAGCATCCTGAAGCCCAACATTAGCATCAATGCTAACCTGAGCTAAATTCTAGTCAAAAACCTGTGGAGAGTTAGAAACATGTTGATGAAGCTGTACTTACACCATTCATTATGTTAATATTAAAGCATAAGCTAAAATTAGCCAATATGCTAATGTTAGCCTAAATGCTGGCATGCCGAGAATGAAAAGAAAAAGTATTTTAAAATTATTGCACCACCTATGAATATGCAAGCTTTTATTTTGAAACTTTCAGTAAGCTTCTTTTTATATGACCACACTAATTCAATGTGTAGCAGTGATTTGGTTAAACCAGTGATGTAAAGCCCAAAAGACCAATATTTCATGTAAAAATGGTCAAGGCTTTTATTTTGAAATCTCTAAGCTTCATTTTAATTAGCAACACTGATCCAATGTGTAGCAGTGGTTGTGTTAAACAAGTTAAATACTAGCCCTATGTTTTAACTGAGGGGTCGCCATAGTTAGAACTATAGCAGTCCATTTAGTGTACTAAACATTGCTAATGAATAAGAAAATTGGCTAAAAGCTTATTTCAGGTGAAATGCTAATGCACTGACTTGCGCAAGTCAGTGCCATAACTTGAGAGAAAATGCTGATAAAGGACAACATTATTGCACCGCCTAAGGTGGTGCAATAACTTGACAGAATAATATGATTAAAGCTATTATAATTGCACCGCCTGTTGCGGTGCACTTACTGGAGGGCATTAAGGAGGCTTTTATTTTGAAATTTTAGGAAGCTTAATTTGAAATGGCAACAATAATCGCATTACTAACAATGGTTTTTTAAACAGTCATCTAATACAAAATAGAGCAATTACATTATGTCAAAATTGTCAAGGCTTTTATTTTGAAATTTTTCATACGATTAATTTAAAATGGCAACATTCATCCCATTTGTAACAGTAGGTTTCTTAAACAGTTATCTAATGCCCAAAAGAGCAATTACATGATGTAAAATGGTTAAGGCTTTTATTTTGAAATTTTCTGTAAGATTAATTTGAAATGGCCACACTAATTCCAAGTGTTATTGTGATTAAGTTAAATCAGTTATATAAAGCTCAAAACACAAGTAGTTCTGTATACCAGCCAAGTCCTCCTCTGCAGTAACAGACAGTTCCGCCATGTTGTAAATTCTGACATTCTGAGTCATGGCCGTAGATAGAACTACAGTTAATATGGCCGGTTTGTAGTCCAAAGCAGAAGCTCTGCCTTTCTCTGTCTTCTGTTGCCATGGTGATCAATCCTAAATTCCAACTGTCAGCTGGGGGAGTGAAGTGCAGGGCAGATTGTATCTAATATAGAGGAATCGACGTCAGTTACCCCTTCCCATAATTTTACTCTGAAGCACCTGGACAGAAAACCGTAAGGCCTAGGGAAATTTCGAAAACATTTTACCGGAGCAGACAAATTTATCTATGTCATGACCGACTTTCATACCAATAGAGCAATTTTTGAAGGCATAAGAGCGATTTCAAAATTATCTTTGGGTCAAAATCCACTCTGTTTCTCACTCTAAAAAATGGCAGTTGATTTCAGTTACACTCTAAGGTTTCGGCAGTTGGAAATTTCGCTCGTTTTTCGCTTTTTACGTCGCCGTCGTTACTCCGATCCCCAATAAAAGTAATAGCTCCCTTCTCGGCGTCGAGCCGCTCGATTTGATACCACTTTTGTGGGTGAGCACGCAGCGGTACGAGCCGCATTAACGGTGACGGAAGAATAATAAATAATAATAATAATAATAAGAGACATTCTATTAGGTGTAGAACAATAAGTGCCTGCCATGCAAATGCATGGAGGCAGTGACTGACTTGCTTCGCAAGTCAGTCACTGCTCTCCTTATGCATTGCAATGGCAGGCCCTAATAATAAAGAGACATTCTATAGGTGTAGAACAATAAGTGCCTGCCATGCAAATGCATGGAGGCAGTGACTGACTTGCTTCGCAAGTCAGTCACTGCTCTCCTTATGCATTGCAATGGCAGGCCCTAACTAGAAAATTCCTGCAGAAATTTTGAAGGGCCTGCCAAAGTGTGCCCGTCGGATTGGACGCAGCAATATGATGCTAAAAAATTTTGCATTAATGCTAAATAAAAATGCAATGTAGTCAATAACCTGCAGGGAGTCAGAAGCATGTTCACTAAGCTGCACTCGTACCATTTAGTATGTTGCATAAGCTAAAATTAGCCAAAATGCTAATGTTAGCATGAATGGTATCAGTATCATGTTTTGCATCACTAGCATGTTGTCTGTCATTACTTACTCCATTCATTATGCGAAATGTTGCTACTGACTAAGAACAATATTCCGATGGTTAATATTAGTATCAATGCTAACCTGAGCTATATTGTACTCAAAAACCTGTGGAGAGTCAAAAACATGTTGATGAAGCTGTACTTGCACCATTAATGTTGTTAAAATTAATCCATAAGGTGAAATTAGTCAAAATGCTAATGTTAGCATGATTGCTATCAGTATCATGTTTGGTATCACTAGCATGTTGTCTGTCATTACTTACTCCATTCACAATAGAAAATGTTGCTAGTAAGTAAGAAAAGTGTTCTGATGCTTAATATTAGCATCAATGCTAGGCTAAGTTAAATTGTAGTCCAAAAATGTTATTGCTCTAGTTTCCACAAGCCAATTCTATAATAAGAAATATAATGCCAATACTATCACCCTACCTATGGCAGTGCACAGACTCACACGGCTGAAATGGCCTATTTAAAGTCAATATTACACAAACTGATGGGTCTTAAACTGTCCATCTTCAATTGTTAATGCGTGAAGCTCTTGCCAGGTCATAGTTCTATAGCTGATCTAAATCACTGCAATAGTGCAACACCTGAACCCAACAGCTAATATCACTTACCTGAGAGGATTATCGAGGCTTTTATTTTGAAATTTTTTGTAAGCTTCATTTGAAATGGCAACACTAATCCCAATTGTAACAGTAGTTGTCTAAAACAGTTATCTAATGCCCAAAAGAGCAATTACTTGATGAAAAAATGGTCAAGGCTTTTATTTTGAAATTTTTCATAAGCTTCATTTGAAATGGCAACACTCATTGCATTTGTAACAGAGGTTTTCATAAGCAGTTATCTAATGCCCAAAAGAGCAAATACATGATGAATAATGGTCAAGGCTTTTATTTTGAAATTTTCTTTAAGCTTAATTTGAAATGGCCACACTAATTCGATATGTAATAATGATGGGGTTAAATCAGTTATATAATGCTCAAAACACAAGTAGTTCTGTATAGCAGCCAAGTCCTCCTCTGCAGTAACAGACAGTTCCGCCATGTTGTAAATTCTGACATTCTGAGTCATGGCCGTAGATAGAACTACAGTTAATATGGCCGGTTTGTAGTCCAAAGCAGAAGCTCTGCCTTTCTCTGTCTTCTGTTGCCATGGTGATCAATCCTAAATTCCAACTGTCAGCTGGGGGAGTGAAGTGCAGGGCAGATTGTATCTAATATAGAGGGATCGACGTCAGTTACCCCTTCCCATAATTTTACTCTGAAGCACCTGGAAAGAAAACCGTAAGCCCTAGAGAAATTTCGAAAACATTTTACCGGAGCAGACAAATTTATCTATGTCATGACCGAGTTTCATTCCAATAGAGCAATTTTTGAAGGCGTGAGAGCGATTTCAAAATTATCTTTGGGTCAAAATTCCACTCTGTTTCTCACTCTAAAAAACGGCAGTTGATTTCAGTTACACTCTAAGGTTTCGGCAGTTGGAAATTTTGCTCGTTTTTCGCTTTTTACGTCGCCGTCGTAACTCCGATCCCCAACAAAAGTAATAGCTCCCTTCTCGGCGCCGAGCCGCTCGATTTGATACCACTTTTGTGGGTGGGCACGCAGCGGTACGAGCCGCATTAACGGTGACGGAAGAATAATATATAATAAAAATAATAATAAAGGTTTTTAAGTGTTCTATTGGGTGTAGAATAATAAGTGCCTGCCATGCAAATGCATGGAGGCAGTGACTGACTTGCTTCGCAAGTCAGTCACTGCTCTCCTTATGCATTGCAATGGCAGGCCCTAATAAAGAGGCGTTCTATTAGGTGTAGAATAATAGGTGCCTGCCATGCAATGCATGGAGGCAGTGACTGACCTGCTTCGCAGGTCAGTCACTGCTCTCCTTATGCATTGCAGTGGCAGGCCCCAACTAGAAAATTCCTGCAGAAATTTTAAAGGGCCTGCCAAAGTGTGCCCGTCGGATTAATAATGTATTCTGATGGTAAACATTAGCAATAATGCTAAAGAAAGCTGCAATGTAGTAAATAACGTGCAGGGAGTCAGAAGCATGTTGACTAAGCTCTTCTCGTACCATTTAGTATGTTGCATAAGCTAAAATTAGCCAAAATGCTAATGTTATCATGAATGCTATCAATAGCATGTAAAGCATCACAAGCATGTGGTCTGTCATTACTTATTCCATTCAGTATATGAAACATTGGTATTAAGTAAGAAAATCGTTCTGACTCTTGGGACGTGGAACGTCACCTCTCTGGTGGGGAAGGAGCCGGAGCTAGTGTGCGAGGCTGAGAGGTTTCGGCTAGAAATAGTCGGCCTCACCTCGACGCATGGCTCTGGTTCCGGAACCAGTCTCCTTGAGAGGGGCTGGACGTACTTCCACTCTGGAGTTGCCCACGGCGAGAGGCGCCGGGCAGGAGTGGGCATACTTGTTGCCCCCCATCTTGGCGCCTGCACGTTGGGGTTTACCCCGGTGAACGAGAGGGTAGCCTCCCTCCGCCTACGGGTGGGGGGACGGGTTCTGACTGTTGTCTGTGCTTACGGGCCGAACAACAGTTCAGATTACCCACCCTTCTTGGAGTCCTTAGAGGGGGTACTGGAGAGCGCCCCTCCTGGGGACTCCCTTGTTCTGCTGGGGGACTTCAACGCTCACGTGGGCAATGACAGTGAGACCTGGAGGGGCGTGGTTGGGAGGAACGGCCCCCCTGATCTGAACTCGAGTGGTGTTCTGTTGTTGGACTTCTGTGCTCGTCACGGTCTGTCCATCACGAACACCATGTTCAGGCATAAGGGTGTCCATACGTGCACTTGGCACCAGGACACCCTAGGCCGCAGTTCGATGATCGATTTTGTCGTCGTTTCATCGGATCTGCGGCCGTATGTCTTGGACACTCGGGTGAAGAGAGGGGCGGAGCTGTCCACTGACCACTACCTGGTGGTGAGTTGGCTCCGGTGGTGGGGGAGGAAGCCGGTCAGACCTGGCAGGCCCAAACGTGTAGTGAGGGTCTGCTGGGAACGTCTGGCGGAGTCCCCTGTGAGACGGAGCTTCAACTCCCACCTCCGGCAGAACTTCAAACACGTTCCGGGGGAGGTGGGGAACATGGAGTCTGAGTGGGCCATGTTCCGTGCCTCCATGGCTGAGGCGGCTTATCGGAGCTGTGGCTGCAAGGTCGTTGGTGCCTGTCGTGGCGGCAACCCCCGAACCCGTTGGTGGACACCTTCGGTGAGGGATGCTGTCAAGCTGAAGAAGGAGTCCTATGGGGTCTTTTTGGCCTGTGGGACTCCAGAAGCAGCTGATGGGTACCGGCGGGCGAAGCGGCATGCGGCTCGGGTGGTCGCTGAGGCCAAAACTCGGGCGTGGGAGGAGTTTGGCGAGGCCATGGAGAAAGACTTCCGCACGGCTTCGAGGCGATTCTGGTCCACCATCCGGCGTCTCAGGAGGGGGAAGCAGTGCAGCACCAACACTGTTTACAGTGGGGATGGTGTGCTGCTGACCTCGACTGGGGATGTTGTGGGTCGGTGGGCGGAATACTTCGAAGACCTCCTCAATCCCACCAACATGCCTTCTGTTGAAGAAGCTGAGCCTGTGGACTCTGGGTTGGGCTCTCCAATCTCTGGGGACGAAGTCGCCGAGGTGGTCAAAAAACTACTCGGTGGCAGGGCCCCGGGGGTGGATGAGATCCGCCCGGAGTTCCTTAAGGCTCTGGATGTTGTAGGGTTGTGTTGGCTCACACGACTCTGCAATATCGCATGGACATCGGGGGCAGTTCCTCTGGATTGGCAGACCGGGGTGGTGGTCCCCCTGTTTAAAAAGGGGGACCGGAGGGTGTGCTCCAATTACAGAGGGGTCACACTCTTAAGCCTCCCTGGAAAGGTCTATTCAGGGGTCCTGGAGAGGAGGGTCCGTCGGATAGTCGAACCTCGGATTCAGGAAGAGCAGTGTGGTTTTCGTCCTGGTCGTGGAACACTGGACCAGCTCTACACCCTCAGCAGGGTCCTGGAGGGTGCATGGGAGTTCGCCCAACCAGTCTACATGTGTTTTGTGGACTTGGAGAAGGCGTTCGACCGTGTCCCTCGGGGGGCCTTGTGGGGGGTTCTCCGGGAGTATGGGGTACCGGGCCCTTTGATACGGGCTGTAAGGTCCCTGTATGACCGGTGTCAGAGTCTGGTCCGCATTGCCGGCAGTAAGTCGGGCTCGTTTCCGGTGAGAGTTGGACTCCGCCAAGGCTGCCCTTTGTCACCGATTCTGTTCATTACTTTCATGGACAGAATTTCTAGGCGCAGCCGAGGTGTTGAGGGGATCCGTCTTGGTGGCTTTAGGATCGCATCTCTGCTTTTTGCGGATGATGTGGTCCTGATGGCTTCATCAGATCGTGATCTGCGGCTCTCGCTGAAACGGTTCGCGGCCGAGTGTGAAGCGGCCGGGATGAGGCTCAGTGCCTCCAAATCCGAGGCCATGGTCTTGAGCCGGAAAAGGGTAGAGTGCCTTCTCCGGGTCAGGGGGGTCGTTCTGCCTCAAGTGGAGGAGTTTAAGTATCTGGGGATCTTGTTCACGAATGAGGGAAGAAGGGAGCGGGAGATCGACAGGCGGATTGGGGCGGCGTCTGCCGTGAAGCGGGCGCTGTACCGGTCCGTCGTGGTGAAGAGAGAGCTGAGTCAAAAGGCGAAGCTCTCGATTTACCGGTCGATCTACGTTCCCACCCTCATCTATGGTCATGAGCTTTGGGTCATGACCGAAAGAACGAGATCACGGATACAAGCGGCCGAAATGGGTTTCCTCCGCAGGGTGGCCGGGCTCTCCCTTAGAGATAGGGTGAGAAGCTCGGTCATCCGGGAGGGACTCAAAGTAGAGCCGCTGCTCCTCCACGTCGAGAGGAGCCAGTTGAGGTGGCTCGGGCATCTGGTCAGGATGCCTCCTGGACGCCTCACTGGTGAGGAGTTCAGGTCCCACCGGGAGGAGGCCCCGAGGAAGACCCAGGACACGCTGGAGGGACTATGTCTCTCGGCTGGCCTGGGAACGCCTTGGGGTTCCTAGAGGAGCTGGAAGAAGTGGCTGGGGAGAGGGAAGTCTGGGCCTCCCTTCTGAAGCTGCTGCCCCCGCGACCCGATCCCGGATAAGCGGAAGAAAATGGATGGATGGATGGATGGATCGTTCTGATGCTTAACATTAGCATCAATGCTAACCTGAGCTAAATTGTATTCAAAAACCTGTGGAGAGTCAGAAAATGTTGATGAAGCTGTACTTGCACCATTAATTTTGGAAAAATTAATGCATAAGCTAAAATTAGCCAAAATGCTAATGTTAGCATGATTGCTATCAGTATCATGTTTGGTATCACAAGCATGTTGTCTGTCATTACTTACTCCATTCACAATACAAAATGTTGCTAATAAGTAAGAAATGTGTTCTGATGCTCAGCATTAGTATCAACACTAACCTGAGATACATTGTAGTCAAAAACATTTGTAGAGTCAGAAACATGTTGATGAAGCTGTACTTGCACTATTCATTAAGTCAAAATTAATGCATAAGCTAAACTTAGCCAATATGCTAATGTTAGCCTAAATGCTGGTGGCAGCATACTGAGATAGAAAAGAAAAAAAGGCTAACATTACTGCACCGCCTATGGCAGTGCACTGACGTGAGACGCATATGCAAGCTTTTATTTTGAAACATTCAGTAAGCTTCATTTTAAAGGAACACACTAATTCAATGCAACAGTGGTTTTATTAAACCAGTCATGTAAAGCCTAAAAGACCAATAGTTGATGTTGAAATGGTCAAGGCTTTTATTTTGAAATTTTCAGAATCACTCATTTTAAATGGCCACACTAATCCAGTGTGTAACAGTGGTTAGTTAAAATCAGTTATTTAATCACCAATAGAGCAACAGCATGATTTAAAAATGGTCAAGGCTTTTATTTTGAAATTTTCCGTAAGCCTAATTTTATATGGCAACACTTATCCAGTGTGTCACACTGGTTTGATAACACCAGTTATTTAATCACCAATAGAGCAACTGCATTATGTAAAAATGGTCAAAAATCAGTCAGTCAAAAAACAGTCAGCTGATTTTATTTTGAAATTCTTCATACGCTTAATTTAAAATGGCAACATTCATCCCAATTGTAACAGTAGTTGTCTTAAACAGTTATCTAATGCCCAAAAGAGCAATTACATGATGTAAAATAGTCAAGGCTTTTATTTTGAAATTTTCTTTAAGCTTAATTTGAAATGGCCACACTAATTCCAAGTGTTATTGTGATTAAGTTAAATCAGTTATATAATGCTCAAAACACAAGTAGTTCTGTATACCAGCCAAGTCCTCCTCTGCAGTAACAGACAGTTCCGCCATGTTGTAAATTCTGACATTCTGAGTCATGGCCGTAGATAGAACTACAGTTAATATGGCCGGTTTGTAGTCCAAAGCAGAAGCTCTGCCTTTCTCTGTCTTCTGTTGCCATGGTGATCAATCCTAAATTCCAACTGTCAGCTGGGGGAGTGAAGTGCAGGGCAGATTGTATCTAATATAGAGGAATCGACGTCAGTTACCCCTTCCCATAATTTTACTCTGAAGCACCTGGACAGAAAACCGTAAGCCCTAGAGAAATTTCGAAAACATTTTACCGAAGCAGACAAATTTATCTATGTCGTGACCGAGTTTCATACCAATAGAGCAATTTTTGAAGGCATGAGAGCGATTTCAAAATTATCTTTGGGTCAAAATTCCACTCTGTTTCTCACTCTAAAAAACGGCAGTTGATTTCAGTTACACTCTAAGGTTTCGGCAGTTGGAAATTTCGCTCGTTTTTCGCTTTTTACGTCGCCGTCGTAAGTCCGATTCCCAATAAAAGTAATAGCTCCCTTCCCGGGCACGAGCCGCTCGATTTGATACCACTTTTGTGGGTCGGCACGCAGCGGTACGAGCCGCATTAACGGTAATGGAAGAAGATGTTATAATAATAATAAACAGACATTCTATTGGGTGTAGAATAAGAAGTGCCTGCCATGCAAATGCATGGAGGCAGTGACTGACTTGCTTCGCAAGTCAGTCACTGCTCTCCTTATGCATTGCAATGGCAGGCCCTAACTAGAAAATTCCGCAGAAATTTTGAAGGGCCTGCCAAAGTGTGCCCGTCGGATTGGATGCAGCAATATGATGCTAAAAAAATTTGCATTAATGCTAAAGAAAAATGCAATGTAGTCAATAACCTGCAGGGAGTCAGAAGCATGTTCACTAAGCTGCACTCGTACCATTTAGTATGTTGCATAAGCCAAAATTAGCCAAAATGCTAATAATAGCATGATTGCTATTAGTAGCATGTGGAGCATCACTATCATGTTGTCTGTCATTACTTACTACATTCAGTATATGAAACATTGGTAATAAATAAGAAAAGCATTCTGATGCTCAGCATTAGCATCAACGCTAACCTGAGCTAAATTGTAGTCTAAAAATGCTAATGCTCTGGCTTCCACAAGCCAGTTGTAAAATGTGATTTAGACTGTTAATACTATAGCCGTACCTATGGCAGTGAATAGATTAACACTGTAGAAATGGCTTATTGCAAATCAGTATTACATAAACTGATGGGTTTTAAATGGTAAATAGACTGAACTTATAGCAATTTATTTGACTATTTCTGACAAATCAAATTGCTTCAGGCTAGTCTCACATTGATATGCAGCTTAGTAGGCTATTTGACATTGGATGCCTTGCCCAGGGGCAGAGTAACATGTGCTGGAGAAAGCAGGAGTCTAACCTGTAACCTTCCAATTGAAAGCCACAGTTGCCCGTGTTGCTAATGACTGAAGCTTTTGCCAGATCCATCACAACATTACAGTGGCTGATCTGATTCACAGCAACAATCAACAGCTGAACTCATTGTTCAATGAAATTCAGTACCAGACTGACATCTATATAAACTTTGGACATGTCCTCCTGACTCACGGTCTGAAATAAAAAAAATAAATAAAGAGGTCATTGTTTTTTTCTTGAAAATTTTCAAGCGTCATACTAAGTATTTTAATTCACATTCAAAAATTCAGAGAAATAATAATTTTATGCAAGCAAAATATGAATAATCACAGGAAATATGTATTCTTCCCACAATGCATTGTGACCTCTGAGCCCGTTTGTGAGAGTACAGCGCTGCTTTCCCGGCTGTCTGATCCTCCATGTCTTTTTTTACTGCAGTGAGCCTCGACGTAGCCAATCTGCGTCAAGTATTAGCTTCATTGTGTTGATATATTTTGACGAGCTCCGCCGCTGTGAGTCCAGCTGCACATGCAGGTTATTGGCAACAAGAGACAACGATCGCAGCGCACCGCTAATTGACACTGTTAATGATTAACGAGCTTCAGACCGAGACTGAAGCTTCGCACATGTTCTCACTCACGGTACAAAATATTAAAAAAATTACAACAGTCCATAATCTCTAAATCTTTCAGCCTTCATAGTAAGGATGTCATTTCACACTGAAAAATTCAGAGAAATAATAATTTTATCTAAACAAAATATCAATAGTCACAGGAAATACTCTCTGCTGTCTCTCAGAGTAATGGCTGCCGCTGGCTGGAACCCGTTACTATGGTAATTAATGCCCCGCAGCTGTGAGGAGACAAAGAGCGGGAAAATCCTCTTCTCCCTCGTTTCTATACTTGGGAGACACCCAGCGCCAGTCTGAAGGACCCTGACAAAAATCCATAAGCCCTAGAAAATTTTTGAAAACATTTTACGGGAGCAGGGATGTGTATCTATGTTCTGACCAAGTTTTAGACCAATAGGGCAATATTTATGCCTGTGAGGGCGAGTTAAACACAGTTTTTCAGTAAGCCATCAGGGGTCCTGTGTGTGTGTTTCAGACAGAAAGGTTACTGATGCTGCGAGTTCCTCAATCTCCAATTTTTTCGTTTTTATTAATTTTTGTCGTCATTTTAAGTCAGAATCCCAACAAAAGTAATAGCTCACTTCTCGGCACCGAGCCGCTCGATTTGATACCACTTTTGTGGGTGGGCACGCAGCGGTACGAGCCGCATTAACGGTAATGGAAGAATAATAAATAATAACTAGAAAATTCCGCAGAAATTTTAAAGGGCCTGCCAAAGTGTGCCCGTCGGATTTTTAATAAAACGTTCATTACTTATTCCATTCAGTATATGAAACATTGGTATTAAGCAAGAAAATCGTTCTGATGCTTAACATTAGCATCAATGCTAACCTGAGCTAAATTGTAGTCAAAAACCTGTGGAGAGTCAAAAACATGTTGATGAAGCTGTACTTGCACCATTAATTTTGTTAAAATTAACACATAAGGTGAAATTAGCCAAAATGCTAATGTTAGCATGACTGCTATCAGTTCCATGTTTGGAATCAGTAGCGTGTTGTCTGTCATTACTTACTCCATTCATTATATGAAATGTTGCTAATAAGTAAGAAAAGTGTTCTGATGCTCAACATTAGCATCAACGCTAACCTGAGCTAAATAGTAGTCAAAAACCTGTGGAGAGTCAGAAAAATGTTGATTAAGCTCCTACTTGCACCTCTCAACATTGACAAAAAATTCAAGTATAAAACATAACATTCAAAGGCAAAAACAGGATCAATCAACATTTCAGAGTTACTGAATGAAAACTTCCTGTTAGCATAGCGGCTAGCTGGTTACTGCTAGTTCTGATTGACTGTTTCCGGCAGAACAGGGAGGAGATCGATTATTTTTTAGAGATTATCTGTCTCATGTAAAATGTATTTTTTTAGTTAGATGCTGCAGCTTTAAAGAGGTTCGGTCAGAGTCACTAACAGGTGGAGCAGAAGCGGCTCCGTGCCAAATATTAAATGTTACTGCCTGTAGCTAGCAGCGGTTCAAGAGCAGAACCAGCGTCTTACATCACAGATCTAAGATTTAAATAATTTTACAGGTTATTTGATTAGCTTTCTGACCGTCATGCTAATCCGGGTGAGTGTTTGTAGCTGCGCGCTGCTTTACCGGCTGTCTGATCCTCCATGTCTTTTTTTACTGCAGTGAGCCTCGATGTAGCCAATCTGCTTCAAGTATTAGCTTCATTGTGTTGATATATTTTGACGAGCTCCGCCGCTGTGAGTCCAGCTGCACATGCAGGTTATTGGCAACAAGAGACAATGATCGCAGCGCACCGCTAATTGACACTGTTAATGATTAACGAGCTTCAGACCGAGACTGAAGCTGCGCACATGTTCTCACTCACGGTACAAAATATTAAAAAAATAAAGACAGTCCATAATAGTTTATTTGTCTAAATCTTTCAGCCTTCATACTAAGGATGTCATTTCACACTGAAAAATTCAGAGAAATAATAATTTTATCTAAACAAAATATCAATAGTCACAGGAAATACTCTCTGCTGTCTCTCAGAGTAATGGCTGCCGCTGGCTGGAACCCGTTACTATGGTAATTAATGCCCCGCAGCTGTGAGGAGACAAAGAGCGGGAAAATCCTCTTCTCCCTCGTTTCTATATTTGGGAGACACCCAGCGCCAGTCTGAAGGACCCTGACAAAAATCCATAAGCCCTAGAAAATTTTTGAAAACATTTTACGGGAGCAGGGATGTGTATCTATGTTCTGACCAAGTTTTAGACCAATAGGGCAATATTTATGCCTGTGAGGGCGAGTTAAACACAGTTTTTCAGTAAGCCATCAGGAGTCCTGTGTGTGTGTTTCAGACAGAAAGGTTACTGATGCTGTGAGTTCCTCAATCTCCAATTTTTTCGTTTTTATTTCGTTTTTATTAATTTTTGTCGTCATTTTAAGTCAGAATCCCAACAAAAGTAATAGCTCCCTTCCCGGGCACGAGCCGCTCAATTTGATACCACTTTTGTGGGTGGGCACGCAGCGGTACGAGCCGCATTAACGGTGACGGAAGAAAAATATGGAATAATAAAGAGACATTCTATTAGGTGTAGAACAATAAGTGCCTGCCATGCAAATGCATGGAGGCAGTGACTGACCTGCTTCGCAGGTCAGTCACTGCTCTCCTTATGCATTGCAATGGCAGGCCCTAATAATAAAGAGACATTCTATTAGGTGTAGAACAATAAGTGCCTGCCATTGCAATGCATAAGGAGAGCAGTGACTGACCTGCTTCGCAGGTCAGTCACTGCTCTCCTTATGCATTGCAATGGCAGGCCCTAATAATAAAGAGACATTCTATTGGGTGTAGAACAATAAGTGCCTGCCATGCAAATGCATGGAGGCAGTGACTGACTTGCTTCGCAAGTCAGTCACTGCTCTCCTTATGCATTGCAATGGCAGGCCCTAACTAGAAAATTCCTGCAGAAATTTTGAAGGGCCTGCCAAAGTGTGCCCGTCGGATTAATAAAGCGTTCTGATGGTAAAAATTAGCAATAATGCTAAAGAAAGCTGTAAATGTAGTCAATAACTTGCAGGGAGTCAAAAGCATGCTCACTTAGCTTTTCTCGCATCATTTAGTATGTTACATAAGGTAAAATTAGCCAAAATGCTAATTTTAGCATGAATGCTGTCAGTAGCATGTAGAGCATCACTAGCATGTTGTCTGACATTACTTAATACATTCAGTATATGAAACATTTGTAATAAGTAAGAAAAGCATCCTGAAGCCCAACATTAGCATCAATGCTAACCTGAGCTAAATTGTAGTCAAAAACCTGTGGAGAGTTAGAAACATGTTGATGAAGCTGTACTTACACCATTCATTATGTTAATATTAAAGCATAAGCTAAAATTAGCCAATATGCTAATGTTAGCCTAAATACTGGCATGCCGAGAATGAAAAGAAAAAGTATTTTAAAATTATTGCACCACCTATGAATATGCAAGCTTTTATTTTGAAACTTTCAGTAAGCTTCTTTTTAAATGACCACACTAATTCAATGTGTAGCAGTGATTTGGTTAAACCAGTGATGTAAAGCCCAAAAGACCAATATTTCATGTAAAAATGGTCAAGGCTTTTATTTTGAAATCTCTAAGCTTCATTTTAAATAGCAACACTGATCCAATGTGTAGCAGTGGTTGTGTTAAACAAGTTAAATACTAGCCCTCTGTTTTAACTGAGGGGTCGCCATAGTTAGAACTATAGCAGTCCATTTAGTGTACTAAACATTGCTAATGAATAAGAAAATTGGCTAAAAGCTTATTTCAGGTGAAATGCTAATGCACTGATTTGCGCAAGTCAATGCCATAACTTGAGAGAAAATGCTGATAAAGGACAACATTATTGCACTGCCTAAGGTGGTGCAATAACTTGACAGAATAATATGATTAAAGCTATTATAATTGCACCGCCTGTGGCGGTGCACTTACTGGAGGGCATTAAGGAGGCTTTTATTTTGAAATTTTAGGAAGCTTAATTTGAAATGGCAACAATAATCCCATTACTAACAATGTTTTTTTAAACAGTTATCTAATACAAAATAGAGCAATTACATGATGTAAAAATTGTCAAGGCTTTTATTTTGAAATTTTTCATATGATTAATTTAAAATGGCAACATTCATCCCATTTGTAACAGTGGGTTTCTTAAACAGTTATCTAATGCCCAAAAGAGCAATTACATGATGTAAAAATGGTTAAGGCTTTTATTTTGAAATTTTCAGTAAGCTTAATTTGAAATGGCCACATTAATTGGATATGTAATATTTATGGGGTTAAATCAGTTATATAACGCTCAAAACACAAGTAGCTCTAAATAGCAGCCAAGTCCTCCTCTGCAGTAACAGACAGTTCCACCATGTTGTAAATTCTGACATTCTGAGTCATGGCCGTAGATAGAACTACAGTTAATATGGCCGGTTTTTAGTCCAAAGCAGAAGCTCTGCCTTTCTCTGTCTTCTGTTGCCATGGTGATCAATCCTAAATTCCAACTGTCAGCTGGGGGAGTGAAGTGCAGGGCAGATTGTATCTAATATAGAGGGATCGACGTCAGTTACCCCTTCCCATAATTTCACTCTGAAGCACCTGGACAGAAAACCGTAAGGCCTAGGGAAATTTCGAAAACATTTTACCGGAGCAGACAAATTTATCTATGTCATGACCGACTTTCATACCAATAGAGCAATTTTTGAAGGCATAAGAGCGATTTCAAAATTATCTTTGGGACAAAAATCCACTCTGTTTCTCACTCTAAAAAACGGCAGTTGATTTCAGTTACACTCTAAGGTTTCGGCAGTTGGAAATTTCGCTCGTTTTTCGCTTTTTACGTCGCCGTCGTAAGTCCGATCCCCAATAAAAGTAATAGCTCCCTTCCCGGGCACGAGCCGCTCGATTTGATACCACTTTTGTGGGTGGGCACGCAGCGGTACGAGCCGCATTAACGGTAATGGAAGAAGATGTTATAATAATAAACAGACATTCTATTGGGTGTAGAACAATAAGTGCCTGCCATGCAAATGCATGGAGGCAGTGACTGACCTGCTTCGCAGGTCAGTCACTGCTCTCCTTATGCATTGCAATGGCAGGCCCTAATAATAAAGAGACATTCTATTAGGTGTAGAACAATAAGTGCCTGCCATGCAATTGCATGGAGGCAGTGACTGACCTGCTTCGCAGGTCAGTCACTGCTCTCCTTATGCATTGCAATGGCAGGCCCTAACTAGAAAATTCCTGCAGAAATTTTAAAGGGCCTGCCAAAGTGTTCCCGTCGGATTTTTAATCAAGGTTTCTGATGGTAAAAATTAGCAATAATGCTAAAGAAAGCTGCAATGTAGTCAATAACCTTCAGGGAGTCAGAAGCATGTTGACTAAGCTTTTCTCATACCAATTAGTATGTTCCATAAGCTAAAATTAGCCAAAATGCTAATGTTAGCATAAATTCTATCAGTAGCATATAGAGCATCACTAGCATGTTGTGTGTCATTACTTACTCCATTCATTAAAAAAATGTTGCTAATAACTAAGAAAAATATTCTGATGCTTAATATCAGCATCAATGCTAACCTGAGAGCTAAATTGTAGTCAAAAACATGTGGAGAGTTAGAAACATGTTGATGAAGCTGTACTTACACCATTCATTATGTTAATATTAAAGTATAAGCTAAAATTAGCCAATATGCTAAGGTAAGCCTAAATGCTGGCATCCCGAGAATGAAAAGAAATAGTAGTTTAAATTATTGCACCACCTATGGTGGCATCACTAACATTAGCATCAATGCTAACCAGAGCTAAATTGTAGTCAAAAACCTGTGGAGAGTCAGAAACATTTTGATGTAGCTGTACTTGAACCATTAATTTTGTTAAACTTAATGCATGAGGTGAAATTAGCCAAAATGCTAATGTTAGCATGAATGCTGTCAGTAGCATGTAGAGCATCACTAGCGTGTTGTCTGTCTTTACTTACTACATTCAGTATATTAAACATTGATATTATGTAAGAAAAGCATCCTGATGCTCAACATTAGCATCAATGCTAACCAGAGATAAATTTTAGTCAAAAACCATGTGGTGGTGCACTTACTGGAAGGTATAAATGAGGCCTTTATTTTGAAATTTTAGTAAGCTTAATTTGAAATGGCAACAATACTAACAGTGGCTTTCTTAAACAGTTATCTAATACAAAATAGAGCAATTACATTATGTAAAAATTGTCAACTCTTTTATTTTGAAATTTTTCATACGCTTAACTTAAAACAGCAACATTCATCCCATTTGTAACAGTGGTTTTCTTAAACAGTTATCTAATGCCCAAAAGAGCAAATACAAGATGAACAATGGTCAAGGCTTTTATTTTGAAATTTTCTTTAAGCTTAATTTGAAATGGCAACACTAATGCAATATGTAATATTGATGGGGTTAAATCAGTTATATAATGCTCAAAACACAAGTAGTTCTAAATAGCAGCCAAGTCCTCCTCTGCAGTAACAGACAGTTCCGCCATGTTGTAAATTCTGACATTCTGAGTCATGGCCGTAGATAGAACTACAGTTAATATGGCCGGTTTGTAGTCCAAAGCAGAAGCTCTGCCTTTCTCTGTCTTCTGTTGCCATGGTGATCAATCCTAAGTTCCAACTGTCAGCTGGGGGAGTGAAGTGCAGGGCAGATTGTATCTAATATAGAGGGATCGACGTCAGTTACCCCTTCCCATAATTTTACTCTGAAGCACCTGGACAGTAAACCGTAAGACCTAGGGAAATTTCGAAAACATTTTACCGGAGCAGACAAATTTATCTATGTCATGACCGACTTTCATATCAATAGAGCAATTTTTGAAGGCATGAGAGCGATTTCAAAATTATCTTTGGGTCAAAATTCCACTCTGTTTCTCACTCTAAAAAAGCAGCAGTTGATTTCAGTTACACTCTGCGTTTCGGCAGTTGGAAATTTTGCTCGTTTTTCGCTTTTTACGTCGCCGTCGTAACTCCGATCCCCAATAAAAGTAATAGCTCCCATCTCGACGCCGAGCCGCTCGATTTGATACCACTTTTGTGGGGGTGCTCGCAGCGGTACGAGCCGCATTAACGGTAATGGAAGAAAAATAAAGATATATATAAATAAACTAGAAAATTCCTGCAGAAATTTTGAAGGGCCTGCCAAAGTGTGCCCGTCGGCTTGGACGCAGCGATATGATGCTAAAAAAATTGCAGTAATGCTAAAGAAAGCTGCAATGTAGTCAAAAACCTGTGGAGAGGCAAAAGCATGTTAACTAAGCTGTACTTGTACCATCCATTATGTTGAAATTGATTCATAAGCTAAACTTTGCCAATAAAGCATTCGGATGCCAAGATTTAGCAATTATGCTAAAGAAAACTGCAATGTAGTCAAAAACATGTGGTGAGTCAGAAACATGTTGACTAAGCTCTACCTGTAACATTTATTTTGTTAAAATTAATGCATAAGGTGGAATTAGCTAAAATTCTAATATTAGTTTGATTGCTGTCAGTAGCATGTGATGCAACACTAGCATGTTGTCTGTCATTGACTCAGTCCATTTAGTGTACTAAACATGGCTAATAAGTAAGAAAATTGGCTATAAGCTTATATCAGTTGAAATGCTAATGCACTGGCTTACGCAAGCCAGAGCATTAGCATTTACTCTAATGCTAATGAGTAAATGCTAATGTTATGGCAAAGTTATGGCACTGGCTAAGCCAGTGCCATAACTTGAGTGGAAAAGCTAATAAAGACAATATTTTGACGGGATAATATAATTAGAGCTAATAAAATTGCACTGGCTGTGGTGGTGCACTTACTGGAAGGCATTAATGAGGCTTTTATTTTGAAATTTTCAGTAAGCTTCATTTGAAATGGCAACACTAATCCCAATTGTAACAGTAGTTGTCTTAAACAGTTATCTAATGCCCAAAAGAGCAATTACATGATGAAGAAATGGTCAAGGCTTTTATTTGAAATTTTCTTTAAGCTTAATTTGAAATGGCAACACTAATTCATTATGTAACATTGATGGGGTTAAATCAGTTATATAAAGCTCAAAACACAAGTAGTTCTAAATAGCAGCCAAGTCGTCCTCTGCAGTAACAGACGGTTCCGCCATGTTGTAAATTCTGACATTCTGAGTCATGGCCGTAGATAGAACTACAGTTAATATGGCCGGTTTGTAGTCCAAAGCAGAAGCTCTGCCTTTCTCTGTCTTCTGTTGCCATGGTGATCAATCCTAAATTCCAACTGTCAGCTGGGGGAGTGAAGTGCAGGGCAGATTGTATCTAATATACAGGGATCGACGTCAGTTACCCCTTCCCATAATTTTACTCTGAAGCACCTGGACAGAAAACCGTAAGACCTAGACAAATTTCGAAAACATTTTACCGGAGCAGACAAATTTATCTATGTCATGACCGACTTTCATACCAATACAGCAATTTTTGAAGGCAAGAGAGCGATTTCAAAATGATCTTTGGGTCAAAATTCCACTCTGTTTCTCACTCTAAAAAACGGCAGTTGATTTCAGTTACACTCTAAGGTTTCGGCAGTTGGAAATTTCGCTCGTTTTTCGCTTTTTACGTCGCCATCGTAAGTCCGATCCCCAATAAAAATAATAGCTCCCTTCTCGGGCACGAGCCGCTCGATTTGATACCACTTTTGTGGGTGGGCACGCAGCGGTACGAGCCGCATTAACGGTAATGGAAGAAGATGTTATAATAATAATAATAACTAGAAAATTCCTGCAGAAATTTTAAAGGGCCTGCCAAAGTGTGCCCGTCGGTTTGGACGCAGGAATTTGATGCGAAAAAAATTTGTATTAATGCTAAAGAAAGCTTCAATGTAGTCAATAACCTGTGGAGATGCAGAAGCATGTTAACTAAGCTGTACTTGTACCATCCATTATGTTGAAATTAATTCATAAGCTAAACTTTGCCAATAAAATGTTCGGATGAAAAGATTTAGCAATTATGCTAAAGAAAACTGCAATGTAGTCAAAAACCTGTGGTGAGTCAGAAACATGTTGACTAAGCTCTACCTGTAACATTTATTTTGTTAAAATTAATGCATAAGGTGGAATTAGCTAAAATGCTAATATTAGTTTGATTGCTGTCAGTAGCATGTGATGCAACACTAGCATGTTGTCTGTCATTGACTCAGTCCATTTAGTGTACTAAACATGGCTAATAAGTAAGAAAATTGGCTAAAAGCTTATATCAGTTGAAATGCTAATGCTCTGGCTTGCGCAAACCAGAGCATTAGCATTTTCTCTCAAGTTATGGCACTGGATTAGGCAAGCCGGTGCCATAACTTGAGTGAAAAAGCTAATAAAGACAATATTATTGCACAGCCTAAGGCGGTGCAATAATTTGACGGGATAATATAATTAGAGCTAATATAATTGCACTGGCTGTGGTGGTGCACTTACTGGAGGGCATTAATGAGGCTTTTATTTTGAAATTTTCAGTAAGCTTCATTTGAAATGGCAACACTAATCCCAATTGTAACAGTAGTTGTCTTAAACAGTTATCTAATGCCCAAAAGAGCAATTACATGATGAAAAAATGGTCAAGGCTTTTATTTTGAAATTTTCTTTAAGCTTAATTTGAAATGGACAAACTAATTCAATATGTAATATTGATGGGGTTAAATCAGTTATATAATGCTCAAAACACAAGTAGTTCTGTATTCCAGCCAAGTCCTCCTCTGCAGTAACAGACAGTTCCGCCATGTTGTAAATTCTGACATTCTGAGTCATGGCCGTAGATAGAACTACAGTTAATATGGCTGGTTTGTAGTCCAAAGCAGAAGCTCTGCCTTTCTCTGTCTTCTGTTGCCATGGTGATCAATCCTAAATTCCAACTGTCAGCTGGGGGAGTGAAGTGCAGGGCAGATTGTATCTAATATAGAGGGATCGACGTCAGTTACCCCTTCCCATAATTTTACTCTGAAGCACCTGGAAAGAAAACCGTAAGACCTAGACAAATTTCGAAAACATTTTACCGGAGCAGACAAATTTATCTATGTCATGACCGACTTTCATACCAATAGAGCAATTTTTGAAGGCATGAGAGCGATTTCAAAATTATCTTTGGGTCAAAAATCCACTCTGTTTCTCACTCTAAAAAACGGCAGTTGATTTCGGTTACACTCTAAGGTTTCGGCAGTTGGAAATTTCGCTCGTTTTTCGCTTTTTACGTCGCCGTCGTAACTCCGATCCCCAATAAAAGTAATAGCTCCCTTCTCGGCGCCGAGCCGCACGATTTGATACCACTTTTGTGGGTGGGCACGCAGCGGTACGAGCCGCATTAACGGTGATGGAAGAATAATAAATAATAACCAGACATTCTATTAGGTGAAGAACAATAAGTGCCTGCCATGCAAATGCATGGAGGCAGTGACTGACTTGCTTTGCAAGTCAGTCACTGCTCTCCTTATGCATTGCAATGGCAGGCCCTAATAAACAGACATTCTATTGGGTGTAGAATAATAAGTGCCTGCCATGCAAATGCATGGAGGCAGTGACTGACTTGCTTCGCAAGTCAGTCACTGCTCTCCTTATGCATTGCAATGGCAGGCCCTAACTAGAAAATTCCTGCAGAAATTTTGAAGGGCCTGCCAAAGTGTGCCCGTCGGATTTTTCATCAAGCGTTCTAATGGTAAAAATTCGCAATAATGCTAAAGAAAGCTGCAATGTAGTCAATAAGCTGCAGGGAGTCAGAAGCATGTTGACTAAGCTCTTTTTGTACCACTTAATATGTTGCATAAGCTAAAATAAGCCAAAATGCTAATGTTAGCATGAATGCTATCAGTAGCATGTAAAGCATCACAAGCATGTTGTCTGTCATTACTTACTACATTCAGTATATGAAACATTGATATTAAGTAAGAAAAGCGTTCTGATGCTCAACATTAGCATCAATGCTAACCTGAGCTATATTGTAGTCAAAAACCTGTGGAGAGTCAAAAACATCTTAATGAAGCTGTACTTGCACCATTAATTTTGTTCACATTAATGCATAAGGTGAAATTAGCGAACATGCTAATGTTAGCATGATTGCTAACAGTATCATGTTTGGTATAACTAGCATGTTGTCTGTCATTACTTACTCCATTCACAATACAAAATGTTGCTAGTCAGTAAGAAAAGTGATCTGATGCTTAATATTAGCATCAATGCTAAGCTAAGTTAAATTATAGTCCAAAAATGTAATTGATCTAGTTTTCTCAAGCCAGTTCTATAATCAGAGATATAATGCCAATACTATCACCCTACCTATGGCAGTGCACAGACTCACAGGGTTTAAATGGCCTATTTAAAGTCAGTATTACACAAACTGAAGGGTCTTACACTGTTCATCATCAATTGTTAATGACTGAAGCTCTTTCCAGATCCATCACCATAGTTCTATAGCTGATCTAACTCACTGCAATAGTGCAACAGCTGAACCCAACAGCTAATATCACTTACCTGAGAGGATTATCGAGGCTTTTATTTTGAAATTTTCAGTAAGCTTCATTTGAAATGGCAACACTAATCCCAATTGTAACAGTAGTTGTCTTAAACAGTTATCTAATGCCCAAAAGAGCAAATACATGATGAAAAATGGTCAAGGCTTTTATTTTGAAATTTTTCATAAGCTTCATTTGAAATGGCAACACTCATTGCATTTGTAACAGTGGTTTTCATAAGCAGTTATCTAATGCCCAAAAGAGCAAATACAAGATGAATAATGGTCAAGGCTTTTATTTTGAAATTTTCTTTAATCTTAATTTGAAATGGCCAAACTAATTCGATATGTAATATTGATGGGGTTAAATCAGTTATATAATGTTCAAAACACAAGTAGTTCTGTAATCCAGCCAAGTCCTCCTCTGCAGTAACAGACAGTTCCGCCATGTTGTAAATTCTGACATTCTGAGTCATGGCCGTAGATAGAACTACAGTTAATATGGCCGGTTTGTAGTCCAAAGCATAAGCTCTGCCTTTCTCTGTCTTCTGTTGCCATGGTGATCAATCCTAAATTCCAACTGTCAGCTGGGGGAGTGAAGTGCAGGGCAGATTGTATCTAATATAGAGGGATCGACGTCAGTTACCCCTTCCCATAATTTTACTCTGAAGCACCTGGACAGAAAACCGTAAGACCTAGAGAAATTTCGAAAACATTTTACCGGAGCAGACAAATTTATCTATGTCATGACCGAGTTTCATACCAATAGAACAATTTTTGAAGGCATGAGAGCGATTTCAAAATTATCTTTGGGTCAAAATTCCACTCTGTTTCTCACTCTAAAAAACGGCAGTTGATTTCAGTTACACTCTAAGGTTTCGGCAGTTGGAAATTTTGCTCGTTTTTCGCTTTTTACGTCGCCGTCGTAACTCCGATCCCCAATAAAAGTAATAGCTCCCTTCTCGGCGCCGAGCCGCACGATTTGATACCACTTTTGTGGGTGGGCACGCAGCGGTACGAGCCGCATTAACGGTGACGGAAGAATAATAAATAATAACTAGAAAATTCCGCAGAAATTTTAAAGGGCCTGCCAAAGTGTGCCCGTCGGATTGGACGCAGCAATATGATGCTAAAAAAATTTGCATTAATGCTAAAGAAAAATGCAATGTAGTCAATAACCTGCAGGGAGTCAGAAGCATGTTCACTAAGCTGCACTCTACCATTTAGTATGTTGCATAAGCCAAAATTAGCCAAAATGCTAATAATAGCATGATTGCTATTAGTAGCATGTGGAGCATCACTATCATGTTGTCTGTCATTACTTACTACATTCAGTATATGAAACATTGGTAATAAATAAGAAAAGCATTCTGATGCTCAGCATTAGCATCAACGCTAACCTGAGCTAAATTGTAGTCTAAAAATGCTAATGCTCTGGCTTCCACAAGCCAGTTGTAAAATGTGATTTAGACTGTTAATACTATAGCCGTACCTATGGCAGTGCATAGATTAACACTGTAGAAATGGCTTATTGCAAATCAGTATTACATAAACTGATGGGTTTTAAATGGTAAATAGACTGAACTTATAGCAATTTATTTGAATATTTCTGACAAATTGCTTCAGGCTAGTCCCACATTCACACACTGATATGCAGCTTAGTAGGCTATTTGAGATTGGGTGCCTTGCCCAGGGGCACAGTAACATGTGCTGGAGAAAGCAGGAGTCTAACCTGTAACCTTCCAATTGAAAGCCACAGTTGCCCGTGTTGCTAATGACTGAAGCTTTTGCCAGATCCATCACCACATTTCTGTGGCTGATCTGATTCACAGCAACAATCAACAGCTGAACTCATTGTTCAATGAAATTCAGTACCAGACTGACATCTATATAAACTTTGGACATGTCCTCCTGACTCACGGTCTGAAATAAAAAAAATAAATAAAGAGGTCATTGTTTTTTTCTTGAAAATTTTCAAGCGTCATACTAAGTATTTTAATTCACATTCAAAAATTCAGAGAAATAATAATTTTATGCAAGCAAAATATGAATAATCACAGGAAATATGTATTCTTCCCACAATGCATTGTGACCTCTGAGCCCGTTTGTGAGAGTACAGCGCTGCTTTCCCGGCTGTCTGATCCTCCATGTCTTTTTTTACTGCAGTGAGCCTCGATGTAGCCAATCTGCGTCAAGTATTAGCTTCATTGTGTTGATATATTTTGACGAGCTCCGCCGCTGTGAGTCCAGCTGCACATGCAGGTTATTGGCAACAAGAGACAACGATCGCAGCGCACCGCTAATTGACACTGTTAATGATTAACGAGCTTCAGACCGAGACTGAAGCTGCGCACATGTTCTCACTCACGGTACAAAATATTAAAAAAATAAAGACAGTCTATAATAGTTTATTTGTCTAAATCTTTCAGCCTTCATACTAAGGATGTCATTTCACACTGAAAAATTCAGAGAAATAATAATTTTATCTAAAGAAAATATCAATAGTCACAGGAAATACTCTCTGCTGTCTCTCAGAGTAATGGCTGCCGCTGGCTGGAACCCGTTACTATGGTAATTAATCCCCCGCAGCTGTGAGGAGACAAAGAGCGGGAAAATCCTCTTCTCCCTCGTTTCTATACTTGGGAGACACCCAGCGCCAGTCTGAAGGACCCTGACAAAAATCCATAAGCCCTAGAAAATTTTTGAAAACATTTTACGGGAGCAGGGATGTGTATCTATGTTCTGACCAAGTTTTAGACCAATAGGGCAATATTTATGCCTGTGAGAGCGAGTTAAACACAGTTTTTCAGTAAGCCATCAGGAGTCCTGTGTGTGTGTTTCAGACAGAAAGGTTACTGATGCTGCGAGTTCCTCAATCTCCAATTTTTTCGTTTTTATTAATTTTTGTCGTCATTTTAAGTCAGAATCCCAACAAAAGTAATAGCTCCCTTCTCGGCACCGAGCCGCTCGATTTGATACCACTTTTGTGGGTGGGCACGCAGCGGTACGAGCCGCATTAACGGTAATGGAAGAAAAATAAAGAAATAAACTAGAAAATTCCGCAGAAATTTTAAAGGGCCTGCCAAAGTGTGCCCGTCGGATTTTTAATAAAACGTTCATTACTTATTCCATTCAGTATATGAAACATTGGTATTAAGCAAGAAAATCGTTCTGATGCTTAACATTAGCATCAATGCTAACCTGAGCTAAATTGTAGTCAAAAACCTGTGGAGAGTCAAAAACATGTTGATGAAGCTGTACTTGCACCATTAATTTTGTTAAAATTAACACATAAGGTGAAATTAGCCAAAATGCTAATGTTAGCATGATTGCTATCAGTTCCATGTTTGGAATCAGTAGCGTGTTGTCTGTCATTACTTACTCCATTCATTATATGAAATGTTGCTAATAAGTAAGAAAAGTGTTCTGATGCTCAACATTAGCATCAACGCTAACCTGAGCTAAATAGTAGTCAAAAACCTGTGGAGAGTCAGAAAAATGTTGATTAAGCTCCTACTTGCACCTCTCAACATTGACAAAAAATTCAAGTATAAAACATAACATTCAAAGGCAAAAACAGGATCAATCAACATTTCAGAGTTACTGAATGAAAACTTCCTGTTAGCATAGCGGCTAGCTGGTTACTGCTAGTTCTGATTGACTGTTTCCGGCAGAACAGGGAGGAGATCGATTATTTTTTAGAGATTATCTGTCTCATGTTAGGACAGCGAAAGTTTTAGTACGCATGTAAAATGTATTTTTTTAGTTAGATGCTGCAGCTTTAAAGAGGTTCGGTCAGAGTCACTAACAGGTGGAGCAGAAGCGGCTCCGTGCCAAATATTAAATGTTACTGCCTGTAGCTAGCAGCGGTTCAAGAGCAGAACCAGCGTCTTACATCACAGATCTAAGATTTAAATAATTTTACAGGTTATTAGTTTAGCTTTCTGACCGTCATGCTAATCCGGGTGAGTGTTTGTAGCTGCGCGCTGCTTTACCGGCTGTCTGATCCTCCATGTCTTTTTTTACTGCAGTGAGCCTCGATGTAGCCAATCTGCGTCAAGTATTAGCTTCATTGTGTTGATATATTTTGACGAGCTCCGCCGCTGTGAGTCCAGCTGCACATGCAGGTTATTGGCAACAAGAGACAACGATCGCAGCGCACCGCTAATTGACACTGTTAATGATTAACGAGCTTCAGACCGAGACTGAAGCTGCGCACATGTTCTCACTCACGGTACAAAATATTAAAAAAATAAAGACAGTCCATAATAGTTTATTTGTCTAAATCTTTCAGCCTTCATACTAAGGATGTCATTTCACACTGAAAAATTCAGAGAAAAAATAATTTTATCTAAACAAAATATCAATAGTCACAGGAAATACTCTCTGCTGTTTCTCAGAGTAATGGCTGCCGCTGGCTGGAACCCGTTACTATGGTAATTAATGCCCCGCAGCTGTGAGGAGACAAAGAGCGGGAAAATCCTCTTCTCCCTCGTTTCTATACTTGGGAGACACCCAGCGCCAGTCTGAAGGACCCTGACAAAAATCCATAAGCCCTAGAAAATTTTTGAAAACATTTTACGGGAGCAGGGATGTGTATCTATGTTCTGACCAAGTTTTAGACCAATAGGGCAATATTTATGCCTGTGAGGGCGAGTTAAACACAGTTTTTCAGAAAGCCATCAGGAGTCCTGTGTGTGTGTTTCAGACAGAAAGGTTACTGATGCTGCGAGTTCCTCAATCTCCAATTTTTTCGTTTTTATTAATTTTTGTCGTCATTTTAAGTCAGAATCCCAACAAAAGTAATAGCTCCCTTCTCGGCACCGAGCCGCACGATTTGATACCACTTTTGTGGGTGGGCACGCAGCGGTACGAGCCGCATTAACGGTGACGGAAGAATAATAAATAATAACTAGAAAATTCCGCAGAAATTTTGAAGGGCCTGCCAAAGTGTGCCCGTCGGATTGGATGCAGCAATATGATGCTAAAAAAATTTGCATTAATGCTAAAGAAAAATGCAATGTAGTCAATAACCTGCAGGGAGTCAGAAGCATGTTCACTAAGCTGCACTCATACCATTTAGTATGTTGCATAAGCCAAAATTAGCCAAAATGCTAATAATAGCATGATTGCTATTAGTAGCATGTGGAGCATCACTATCATGTTGTCTGTCATTACTTACTACATTCAGTATATGAAACATTGGTAATAAATAAGAAAAGCATTCTGATGCTCAGCATTAGCATCAACGCTAACCTGAGCTAAATTGTAGTCTAAAAATGCTAATGCTCTGGCTTCCACAAGCCAGTTGTAAAATGTGATTTAGACTGTTAATACTATAGCCGTACCTATGGCAGTGCATAGATTAACACTGTAGAAATGGCTTATTGCAAATCAGTATTACATAAACTGATGGGTTTTAAATGGTAAATAGACTGAACTTATAGCAATTTATTTGACTATTTCTGACAAATCAAATTGCTTCAGGCTAGTCCCACATTCACACACTGATATGCAGCTTAGTAGGCTATTTGACATTGGATGCCTTGCCCAGGGGCACAGTAACATGTGCTGGAGAAAGCAGGAGTCTAACCTGTAACCTTCCAATTGAAAGCCACAGTTGCCCGTGTTGCTAATGACTGAAGCTTTTGCCAGATCCATCACCACATTACAGTGGCTGATCTGATTCACAGCAACAATCAACAGCTGAACTCATTGTTCAATGAAATTCAGTACCAGACTGACATCTATATAAACTTTGGACATGTCCTCCTGACTCACGGTCTGAAATTAAAAAAATAAATAAAGAGGTCATTGTTTTTTTCTTGAAAATTTTCAAGCGTCATACTAAGTATTTTAATTCACATTCAAAAATTCAGAGAAATAATAATTTTATGCAAGCAAAATATGAATAATCACAGGAAATATGTATTCTTCCCACAATGCATTGTGACCTCTGAGCCCGTTTGTGAGAGTACAGCGCTGCTTTCCCGGCTGTCTGATCCTCCATGTCTTTTTTTACTGCAGTGAGCCTCGATGTAGCCAATCTGCGTCAAGTATTAGCTTCATTGTGTTGATATATTTTGACGAGCTCCGCCGCTGTGAGTCCAGCTGCACATGCAGGTTATTGGCAACAAGAGACAACGATCGCAGCGCACCGCTAATTGACACTGTTAATGATTAACGAGCTTCAGACCGAGACTGAAGCTGCGCACATGTTCTCACTCACGGTACAAAATATTAAAAAAATTACAACAGTCCATAATCTCTAAATCTTTCAGCCTTCATAGTAAGGATGTCATTTCACACTGAAAAATTCAGAGAAATAATAATTTTATCTAAACAAAATATCAATAGTCACAGGAAATACTCTCTGCTGTTTCTCAGAGTAATGGCCGCCGCTGGCTGGAACCCGTTACTATGGTAATTAATGCCCCGCAGCTGTGAGGAGACAAAGAGCGGGAAAATCCTCTTCTCCCTCGTTTCTATACTTGGGAGACACCCAGCGCCAGTCTGAAGGACCCTGACAAAAATCCATAAGCCCTAGAAAATTTTTGAAAACATTTTACGGGAGCAGGGATGTGTATCTATGTTCTGACCAAGTTTTAGACCAATAGGGCAATATTTATGCCTGTGAGGGCGAGTTAAACACAGTTTTTCAGTAAGCCATCAGGAGTCCTGTGTGTGTGTTTCAGACAGAAAGGTTACTGATGCTGCGAGTTCCTCAATCTCCAATTTTTTCGTTTTTATTAATTTTTGTCGTCATTTTAAGTCAGAATCCCAACAAAAGTAATAGCTCCCTTCTCGGCACCGAGCCGCTCGATTTGATACCACTTTTGTGGGTGGGCACGCAGCGGTACGAGCCGCATTAACGGTGACGGAAGAATAATAAATAATAAAGAGACATTCTATTGACAGAAGAACAGTAAGTGCCTGCCATGCAAATGCATGGAGGCAGTGACTGACCTGCTTCGCAGGTCAGTCACTGCTCTCCTTATGCATTGCAATGGCAGGCCCTAATAATAATAATAAAGAGACATTCTATTGACAGAAGAACAGTAAGTGCCTGCCATGCAAATGCATGGAGGCAGTGACTGACCTGCTTCGCAGGTCAGTCACTGCTCTCCTTATGCATTGCATGGCAGGCCCTAATAAAGAGACATTCTATTAGGTGTAGAACAATAAGTGCCTGCCATGCAAATGCATGGAGGCAGTGACTGACCTGCTTCGCAGGTCAGTCACTGCTCTCCTTATGCATTGCAATGGCAGGCCCTAATAATAAAGAGACATTCTATTGGGTGTAGAATAAGAAGTGCCTGCCATGCAAATGCATGGAGGCAGTGACTGACTTGCTTCGCAAGTCAGTCACTGCTCTCCTTATGCATTGCAATGGCAGGCCCTAATAAATAAAGAGGCGTTCTATTGGGTGTAGAATAAGAAGTGCCTGCCATGCAAATGCATGGAGGCAGTGACTGACCTGCTCCGCAGGTCAGTCACTGCTCTCCTTATGCATTGCAATGGCAGGCCCTAATAAAGAGGCGTTCTATTAGGTGTAGAATAATAGGTGCCTGCCATGCAATGCATGGAGGCAGTGACTGACCTGCTTCGCAGGTCAGTCACTGCTCTCCTTATGCATTGCAGTGGCAGGCCCCAACTAGCCCTGTCTTCTCTAGAGATAAACCCTGTTTAAATCCAGATGCTGCATCATTCCAACCTTACCAATCAGCTCCTGAGGTGACAATAAATCCAGAAACATCCAATCTAGCTGATGCATTCACCAGCTCATTAAGTATGAGTCGCTTGCCAGTCCTTGAACCCACAGTATTTAGTGGAGATCCACAGTATTTAGTGGAGATCCACGGTATTTAGTGGAGATCCTTTGAAGTTTACTGATTGGAAGATGTCATTTATGACTCTTATTGACAGAAAGCCCATCCCAGCAAGTGAGAAGATGTTTTGTCTCAGAAATTATCTTGCTGGAGAAGCACACAAAGCTGTTGAAGGTTTCTTTTATCGAGACTCAAAAAGTGCATACATTGAAGCATGGAAAGTCTTACAAGACAGGTATGAAAACACGTTTATTATACAGAAAACCTTCCGCGACAAGCTTGCAAGATGGCCAAAGATCAACACAAATGACTCACTTGCACTACGTGATTTTTCTGACTTCCTCCAAGGCTGCAAAGAAGCAATTCCACATGTGAAGGGACTAGCTATCCTCAATGACTGTGAAGAGAACCATAAATTGCTCAAAAATTGCCTGAATGGATTGTTCGTAAGTGGAGTCGAATAGTTGTAGAGGAACTTGATGGATCAGGTGATTATCCAGATTCTAAATGTTTCACAGAGTTTTTGAGCAAAGAGGCAAAAATAGCCTGTAATCCCATCGCTTCACCACTGTTTGGGAAAAATTTCATGTTTTCAGATGACAGAACCCCAAAAAGAGCCAAAACGTTCAACACAAATACATAACAAAAAGGTTCCAGTCACGGGACACAAGATACAAGTAGCTGTAAACCAAAATCATCTTGCTATGTTTGTAAAAGTGAAGCCCATAGCATCACCGTGTGTCCTACTTTCGCTTCAAAAAGTGTTGAGGACAAAAGGACATTCATACATGAAAATCGGCTCTGCTTTGGGTGCCTAAGAAAAGGTCATGTGTCAAAGGATCGTAAGAGACGACACACATGCAATGTATGCAGACGTCGTCATTCAACCTGCTTACATGAAGAGAGGAAGGAAAGACCTGTGGAGACAACAACAAATAGCTCTGGCTGTTCAGTCCAAGAGGCCGCTACATATGTATATACAGTATATCTATATCTATATCTATAGATATCTATATATCTATATCTATAGATATAGATATATAGATATATCTATATCTATATATAGATATAGATATATCTATAGATATAGATATAGATATATATACATATGTAGCGGCCTCTTGGACTGAACAGCCAGAGCTATTTGTTGTTGTCTCCACAGGTCTTTCCTATCTATAGATATCTATAGATATAGATATCTATAGATATCTATATCTATAGATATCTATATATCTATAGATATAGATATATAGATATCTATAGATATAGATATATAGATATCTATAGATATATATATATATCGGAATATATATATATATATATATATATATATATATATATAATAAATAAAAGCATAAATACATATTTTCATAAAAATTATATTCTTTATAAATTTATTTTATTTATATATTTATTTTTGATAATAAATAAAAGCATAAATACATATTTTGATAAAAAAATATATACTTTATACCTTTATTTTATTTACGTATTTATTTTGATAAATATAAGCATAAATACATATTTTGATAAAAAATATATTCTTTATACATTTATTTTATTTATATATTTATTGTTGATGAGAAATAAAAGCATAAATACATATTTGATAAAAAATATATACTTTATACCTTTATTTTATTTACGTATTTATTTTTGATAAGAAATAAAAGCATAAATACATATTTTGATAAAAAATATATTCTTTATACATTTATTTTATTTATATATTTATTTTTATAAGAAATAAAAGCATAAATACATATTTTGATAAGAAATATATTATTTATATATTTTATTCTTATATAAGTTTTATAAGAAATAAAAGCATATATACATATTTTAAGAAATATATTATTCTTTATATATTTATTATTTTGTTCAAAAATATATATATTTGATAAGAAATAAAAGCATAAATGCATATTTTGATAAAAATATATTCTTTATACATTTATTATTTTATTTATATATTTATTTTTGATAAGAAATAAAAGTATAAATGATATTTTGATTAGAAATATATTATTCTTTATATATTTATTTTTGATAAGAAATAAAAGCATAAATACATATTTTGAAAAAAATATATATTCTTTATACATTTATTTTATTTATAAATTTATTTTTGATAAGAAATAAAAGCATAAATACATATTTTGATAAAAAAATATATACTTTATACCTTTATTTTATTTACGTATTTATTTTTGATAAGAAATATAAGCATAAATACATATTTTGATAAAAAATATATTCTTTATACATTTATTTTATTTATCTATTTATTGTTGATGAGAAATAAAAGCATAAATACATATTTTGATAAAAAATATATTCTTTATACATTTATTTTATTTATATATTTATTTTTATAAGAAATAAAAGCATAAATACATATTTTGATAAGAAATATATTATTTATATATTTTATTCTTATATAAGTTTTATAAGAAATAAAAGCATATATACATATTTTGTTAAGAAATATATTATTCTTTATATATTTATAATTTTGTTCAAAAATATATATATTTGATAAGAAATAAAAGCATAAATGCATATTTTGATAAAAATATATTCTTTATACATTTATTATTTTATTTATATATTTATTTTTGATAAGAAATAAAAGTATAAATACATATTTTGATTAGAAATACAGTATATTATTCTTTATATATTTATTATTTTATTTATATATTTATTTTTGATAAGAAATAAAAGAATAAATACATATTTTGAAAAAAATATATATTCTTTATACATTTATTTTATTTATAAATTTATTTTTGATAAGAAATAAAAGCATAAATACATATTTTGATAAAAAATATATTCTTTATACATTTATTTTATTTACATATTTATTTTTGATAAGAAATAAAAGCATAAATACATATTTCGGTAAGAAATATATTATTATTTATATTTTATTCTTATATAATTTTTATAAGAAATAAAAGCATATATACATAATTTGATAAGAAATATATTATTCTTTACATATTTATTATTTTATCTATATAATTATTTTTGATAAGAAATAAAAGCAAAAATACATATTTTGATAAGAAATATTATTCTTTATATATTTATTATTTTATTTATATATTTATTTTTGATAAGAAATAAAGAAAAATAATTCTTTATATACTGAGGCAGAAATATATATACATAAGTATATATATATATCTATATATATTTCCGCCTCGCCTCCATCCCCCGCTGTCTTCTCTCCTCCGTCCGCCGCTGTCTTCTCTCCTCCATCCGCCTCCGTCTTCTCTCCTCCATCCCCGCTGTCTTCTCTCCTCCGTCCGCCTCCGTCTTCTCTCCTCCATCCGCCTCCGTCTTCTCTCCTCCGTCCGCCGCTGTCTTCTCGCCTCCGTCCGCCGCAGTCTTCTCGCCTCCGTCCGCCGCCTCCGGTCGCTGTTCACCTGTGCAGCCTGGATTTTGGGTTTTTGTCATGGGTCACTATCTCAACCTCATGACCTACAAACTGCAATCTCTAGTCGTTCTCCTTGGGCTCTGGGATCTTCTTCTCCGCCTGAGCTGCTTCCGTCAGCTGCTTCCAGGTGTCCATCCACAAGGACCCGATTATTCTCTCTCTTTGGTTTGAGACCATCCCTCCCTTCTGGTGCCTACGAGCTGATTTTGGGGTTGTTCCCAAAACAGGCACTTCCTCCAAAATGGGTTCAAAGTTCTTCCAGAGGTGAAATTTGAAGCTCTGTGTCACAGATGGCTCTGCCAGGATCCTCAACACTTTTGTGCCTCTCTGGTTTGACTGGGACTGACTGGTCAGTGTTCGGCTCTGACCGTCATCACCCAAGAGTCCAAGACATGCAGCCACAGATCAGATGGGAAACCAAAAGGTCTCCCATAGAACTGTGGCTATGGTGTCCTTGTGCTGTGAGCACACATGGACAGCCTTATGCTTGAACCAGGTGGACATTATGGACAGTCTGTGATAAACACAGAAGTCTCATAATGTACACGACTCAGGTTCAGGTCAGGCTGGCCGATCCTCCGACCACAAGCCTCCTGGTCTCCCTGTGATGCCCATGTGAGTGTTGAAGTCCCCCAGCAGAACAAGGACGTCTCTTGGAGGGACGCTCTCCAGCTTCCCTCCAACGACTCCAGAAGAGGTGCCTGATGTGAACTGGGCTGGTTAGCGATTTCTCCTTGGCAGGAGATCAGCCAACCTCCTGCCTTGCTGGTGAAGCCACTCGGAAACTCGTGACCATAGATTTTCGGCATGTCTGCTTTCAGACGGGGTTTCCTCAAAGGAAGCATCCTCTTCTTCAACATCCCTGCTTTCCTGATGTTGTGGCTCAATCTGAAGATGTTCTGAGCTTTCCTCTGAAGACATCTCTTCTGAGGTGGAAACCTCAGAAATCCTATCAAGCGGTGGCACGTAATTCTCCAAATTCAAACAATAAATGGTGGAATATCGCCGGTAGTAATAAACCGGCCTGTTATCGTTTTCAGAGAAATCCGTGTCATCTTCTGATAGAATTTCTGGAGAAGATTCGTTTTCCGAGGAATTCTCAGAAACCTCTTCAGAATGTTCCACAACACGGTCCGCAGTTGTTTCAGAAGGGATTTCCTCTGAGGCGACGTCCACATCTTCAGCATCCATGCCGTCAAAACGGTCTGCGTAATCTTGAACTCCATCTTCTGAGGTTCCATCAGCAGAAGACGCCTCTTCTGCCAATGGATCCTCAGAGACGGGTTCAAAATTCATCGCCTGTTCCTGGCCGTCGCAGCTCGTTTCAACGGCCAGGTCCATGTTTTCCAGGGGAGCATCAGCACTGAAACAAACATCAGAGTCTGTGTCCCCTGGACAAGTTTCCGAATGGGGTCCACAGATGCTGTCCAATGACACAGGATCTTCACGAGCTGCCAAACTCGTCAAGACACCTGACGTCCCACTGACGAGGTTGGCAGAAGAGTCCATGTCGCTCTGGACTTCATCTGTGTCCCCAAGGCCTGGTTCCAAATCCAGTCCACATGTATCTTCAGGGGTCAAATCGGTTGAAGCTGTCGATTCCCCTGAAGCGGCACCGACATGGTTGGTGGAAGCGTCCATGTCATTTTGCTCTTCATCTGCGTCCTCAGAGCCAGTTTCCCAATTGATCCCACAGATGCTCTCCAGAGTCACGATGTCTTCAGGGGTGAATGTCGTTAGTCTGGTCACCACCCCTGAAATGGCGCTGGAGATGATGTTCGTGGAAACATCCGTGGTACTTTGTTCCTCTGGAATTAGCTCCTCAAACCCGAAATATCTCCACCTGATATCCTGGTCTTCTGCGGCTTCTTGGTTCCGTTGTCCTATCAGCATCTCGACTCCCTTAGAAGCCAAGAAGTTCAGGGTCCATCCAAGCGAAAGCATAATTATTGTGTTGAAATGATGCGAGATCTTTTTTCTGAAATGTTTCTGCAAGGCTCTTGAAGTCCGAACTGAAGATTCTTTATTCCAAATGATGATAATCCTTTGATCCTTTATGACATCATAGATGAGAACATGATGATGTCATGATGATGTCAAACAACCGTGTCAGGTTCTTGTCTGTTTTAGTTGCTATGGAAACACAAGAAGTTATGTGTCAGGTGGGACTGTCAATAAAAATGAATGTGTAGACATTAAATATATAAATGTAAGTCAATAAATGTGCAAAATTTAAGTTTTGTATTTGTCCTGTTTTTCAACTCATACATGTAAAAATCAAAGATTTTACCTGTGACACCTATAAACAAATTAGTACAAGTGTTTTATAGAGTATTTTTCCAGAAGTTAAACACATCAGTCACATTTAGAAACTGCATATACACACACACACTGACACCACACACACACACACACACACAGACTGACACACACACACACACACACACACTGACACACACACACTGACACACACAGACTGACACACACACACACACAGACTGACACACACACACACACACACACACACTTTTTTTTTTTCACCCATGCAAAAAAAACTTACATTAGACGAAGCAGAAGGAAGTTTGCTGTGTGGTCATTAGCAGGTCAGGGTCTAAGCAAAGTCCTGCATCTCAGGTAATAATTTAAAAAAATAATCTACTAAATTAACATTTCAGCTAAACTGCCCAATCACCTTTTCATCCTCATGAAGTAAATAGTTGCTGATGACATATTGACTAAAGGGATTTATTATAAAAAAGGGTTCACTTGTTAATTTAAAAGAAAAACGATTTGAAAATGATAAATGTTTCCTTTGTGAAACTTTGTTTGTACTGATTTCAGTAACGAGAGAAGAGAGAATTCAAAGTGCTAAAACATTCAGACATGCAACTTGAGAGAAAACAGAAAGTACAATACAGGAGCGTAACACATGTATAAAGTAAAATAACCACATATTTCACTGTATTCCATTTTTTCCAATAGATTGACAATTATATGGGATACATGGTTTATAAAGTTAAGGATTAGAAAGAAAAAAAACATCATCTGAAAAGTGTGGTGGACTTGTGGATCTACTGATGCAGTTTTGCTTCAGGATTGAATTTGGAGACCAGGTCTGAGTGGATATATTTCTGTGGTGATGTTTTCCTGTCCAACTTTTCTCCTTTCAGGGAGGTTTATTACCTACAACACTTGATGCTAGTACATAACTGCTTGTATGTTCTTACCCTGGTGTTTTGAAGATGGCAACCAGTAATTGAACCATAGATGGTACTAAATGGGTTTTAGGAAAGGTATTGAGAAAAAGATTTTAAAAATAGTTTTCCATAAACTAAATATTAAACAAGAGACTCTTCTTTAGTGTGTGTGTGTGTGTGTGTGTGTGTGTGTGTGTGTGTGTGTGTGTGTGTGTGTGTGTGTGTGTGTGTGTGTGTGCGTGTGTGTGTGTGTGTGTGTTTAAGCCTGACACACATGAACAAGAACATTCTTGTGCTCTGTCCTAATCTCTATTAAACAGTTTGTTCTTTACTTGTGTACTGGTGCTATGGGGTTTTTTTTTCTTTTGGTTTCTCTAGATAGGAGTTTAAAATGATAAATAGAAAAACTACCAGACAGAAGAAAAACAAACCTAAAGACACGGTAAGCAATTCTAACTTAATTTAAAATGATTAACCTGAACTAATACTTTTGTGCATGTTTGATGGCTTAGTAAATACTTGTTGAGTTAGGGAACAATAGAACCAGATTTCCTTGACTTTTCTTCTTTTTAACCAGCAGCAGCTTAAAGTGGCTGTTGGAGACAGACTGCTGAGTTACCTGATACAAGATGAGAGCAGCACAGAGAAAGAAACAGCAAAAAAAGTTCATAGGATTAAACTATTGTAATAATTGTAAATAGTGTGCTTGTCTTACTATTATTATTATTCTAAAAAGTATTGATGGTTGACAGTTTACTGGTTCCACATATGTTTGACTTTTACTATTTTCCATCCCTATCTGGGGTAAAGTGACTGTTGGCTGTTGGGTTTATCTGACTCAGGCTGAGCTCAGCAGCTGGTGCAGCGCAGAGAAAGAAAAGCTCTCAAAGTAAAAAATGTACATCAGTTGTCCACTAAATCAATCCATTCTCTCTTTTTAATTAAACTGCATTTTTTTTAATTTATTGCATAAGCAAAATATTAGTCAATATGTTATGTTGCTTGACAATTTAGTAGATAGTGACTCAAAATTATGTGGACCTTTATTCACCCCGAGCCAAGTTGGTTGGTTGAAGTGACAGAGTGGAGGAGGGACAATTAGATATCAGCTGAGAGCAGCACAGAGAAAGAAACGGTGAGGAAGTTAAGCACAGATACATTGTTTTATTATTATTTGAAATTAATATAACAATTAACATGATTTATAAATGCTTAACTATTGAGTACATAGTGACTATAATTTCCTTGACCTTAATTTCTTCATCAGCCTTGATTGGGATGAAGTGACTGAGTGGATCCAGGATTGGAGGTGGAGATAAAAGTTCTTTATTTGATTCAACTTACATGAATGAAGACATAAAAAAAGAGCAAACTTTGTCCGACTGTAATGATTTCCTTCTTGCAGTGATGCATGGAGCAGAGGGTCTGGTGGTTGGAATCTCATCTGATGTTTTGGATCTTCAAGCTGTTGAGTTGGATGTTAGCAGACCAGCTTCTCCACCTCACTTCACAACCTGCTGCCTTTTGCCTTCAGGTTTTTTCTCTTGCACAAAACAAAAAGAAAAAAAAAAGGTGGACTTCTGTGAAGCATCCAATTTATGGACTGGAATTTAATAGACCGAGCTTGGAGTCTCACAGGGAACGGAGGTCCCACTGGATAACACTGGGTGGTCTTGGTTTTTTTCCCAAGATGGATGAAGGAGCTTCAGCAGAGTGGGATTCATTGGAGTCAGGCGTAACATGCTTGGAGTCCTGGAAGGTGGGAATCTCGTGCTGAACCGAGGATTCAAACTTTGTTCTGGAGATCCCCATTTTCCAGACATTCTGTAAGGTTTTTAGTGACAACTCCTGTTGCAGGACATGGCATAATGGATTATGTCCCACTGGGTAACACTGTGTGGTGTTGTTGTTTCTTTCCCAACGCCGGATGAAGGAGCTTCAGAAGACACAGGGAGGTGATCCAGAGGAATCGGGTGGAGCATCCTCAGAGTCCTGGAAGGTGGGAATCTCGTGCTGAATCGAGGATTCGAATGGTGATGGAGGTGAGACCAGATTTGTATCCAGGAGTGTAGAGGATGAAGCATCAGCCATGGAGCCATCAGGGCCTCGTGATGGTTTGTCCATCCATCTGTAGTCTCTGAGGTTGGTGCAGATGAGCTACATGCTAGTTGATTAGCTTCCTGCTGTCTTCTCTTTTGAAGCTTTTCTCTTTTTAATGCGACCCATATTTTAATTTTTTTAAATTTATTTATTTTTCTGTCAGAGTAATTGGTTTTTTCCTCTACCAAATGCTACAAGCAGAATGACAGGGCCTCTGAAAAAAAAAATATTTAAAGCAGAAAACCAGAAGCCCCACCCCTTTATCTCTATTGGTCCATTCAAAGATAAACCCTAAAAGTGGGCTGGGCTACCGTTGGATTTAAGAGAAGGTTCAAGAATCATGTCTGTTTTTATATGATAAGGACTTTTATATTAAATGATGAAACACACAGAAAATTCTAGAATCCTGTGTTTTATTTAAAATCAAAACAGAACCTCCTGGTTCATTCTGGAGGAAACGTCACTCTGGCCTGTACAGCTGCTGACCTCAGAGATCCAGAGGCTGTGATATGGAGCAGAACCGATCTGGACTCAGATGTTCTGTCTGTCCGACCCGGTCAGAAAAACTCATTGGTCCGACACCAAGCCTATCAGAACCGAGCGAAACTCCTGGACTGGCAGGTGAAGGATGGAGAGGCGTCTTTGGTTCTGGACAACGTGAAGCCTGAGGACGGCGGGACATACGAGTGTCGAGTTCAAATAAACGATGTGATGAAACTGATCAGCACCGTCAGCCTGCAGGTTCCCACTGCGCCTCCACCAGGTGAGAGTTACACCGGATCAGAACCGTCCTGGTTCCAGTCGGATCAGACTAACTCCTGGTTCTGTGCTGCAGGGAACCAGGATGGAAGCAGGAATGATGGAGGGAACAAGAGTGGATCCGTTAGACCTTTCCCTGCAGCCGTCCTGATCTTTGTCTCCCTGATTCATTTATTTACTCTTCGTTTGGTTTTGTTGAAAAAAGGATTATTAAGTAAAACTTTAAAAAATACAATTCGGTTCTTTTTCCTTTCTTCCGGTCCCGGATTCTCGGCCGCGGTCTGGGAGCCCTCGCGAGAACACAAGAGGCGTACGCAGCGTGTTGGCGTCACAGAAGTTCAGAATTTAATCCAATCAGAAACAAAGCATTTAGGCATACAGAGCAGAACAGAAGAAACATGCAGAGTCACATTTAGTTACCTGAGATACGTGAAAGACAGTACACAGACACACAAGACGTCTTGGAGAAACATAACCAGAGAGATCGGCTATATTTTCTGAATTATTTCTTTGCTGTAGGCAGATTATATTCTCCGTGGGAGGTTCTTGCTTCAAGCAAGGCGTCCCTTGCCTCGACCAATTAGAAGCCGTCTCCGAGCACCACTGAAACCGGCACCTCCCCTCAACTCTGCTCGAAGATCAAAGAAACGTATTTGGAATTCCCTGCCTCAACTCAAACAAATAAAGGCACATTTTATGAGCTTTTAAACAAATACTTTTTCGGGTAAACTGCAGGTCAATGCATCCGGGTCGACCATAAATCTTAAAGATGTGTCCAGGTTTTTTTTACCAATTGATGCAGTCTCCTGACGCCTTCCTGATCCACAATCATCCAAAGTTTTCACAAGTCTCTGTAAAATCCTGGGTTTTTCTACCTTAAATCCTATATTTTAATTCAATAAGAGTTATCTCTAAACTTAATATGCTTTTTGCTCTGTTATTCCTCCCAGCGTCTCCTTGATATTTAAACTTATATAAACTACAAAAAATAATCATATCCATTTCCTATTTTTAGTACAAAACAAAACATTCTCAATTTACCTTTATCATTGACTAGTTTTAGTTCTAATAGAATATTAAAATAAAATATTCAGTTAAAGCATACAATATTAAAGTATTCTATATGATATCAGTCTGAAAGTTTAAAAGTTCACAGTTTCAAGAGTTCAGAAGTCCATAGGTCAACCGTACTTCGTGCCAAATGTTGCCTAAGGACCCCCCTTCCTGAGACAGGAATGTGTCCCTGGTTTTCACAGATAAGCTTGATTACCTCCTGTGGTTCTCCAACCAGGTTTTTCTAAATGCTGAATCTGTGACCTTCCAACCCCAGGCCCTGCATCTGAGCTTGCTGACACAAAATTCCTAGTTCTAAGTAAAAGATAAAACCAACTCAAACACTACAAAAATGGTTATATAAGTAAAAGATTCACTAAACTAAAGCACTAAAAATGGTTATATGATTGAATTCAACAAAACACCAAACAATGATTATATTTCCTCAACAGTTTCATCAACTTTATTCCTGCTTCTGTTTTTCTTCATCTGAAGAAGCAGAACAGAAGATCTGAAAAAAGATGGAGGCAAACAGCGTTAAGTGCTTCTGTTCTCTGGTCTTCTTCCATTTGTTTAATGATTTAAACAACTGGAGCATTAAAGGGCCGATGGATCTGAGGGGCAGAGAGGAGATCCACATTTACAGTGGATCATTTTGGGATCTACTCCTCAGGTCCTCCTGCTGATGAAGCATTTCAGCAGAATAATGGTTCTGATGTCTGAACAGCAGAAAATAGTTAAGCATTAAACAGCTGAGCTCCAACAAACAACTTTATTTTATTATAAAAGAGCAAAAAGAACCGTCACTGATATTAGAGTGAGTCTAATATCAGTTAATCCATCACAGGAACTGAACTTAAAGTTTTTCATGCTGCTGTTGGAGAGTAAACACCAAGTAGCTTTTACTGTTTTACTGGAAACATAAATGTAGAAACCAGATCAGATCAGTGAAGGTTTTCTGAGATCCCAAACCGTCCAGAGATCCACTCAGACCATCAGCAGAGGTCAAAGGTTAAATAGAGTCTCTGCAGAATGAAGCTCAGAATATTTAATATTTATGATCAAACTGCTGGATGGATGAAGGACTTTGTCTTTGGTTGGTCAGGAGACTGAAGAATCCTGACCCGGTTGGATGAAGCTGGTTCCACCCAGCAGGTGTTTGTGGGGCCCATCAGGGTCCAGTCAGGCTGGACGGGTCCAGTTTGGACGGGACTCAAATGGGACCAGGTGGACTAAACAGATCCAACATCTGGATCCAGCTTGTTGATAAAAGCAGAAACACATGTAGAGACCAAATGGGGCCCTTTTCCCCCCACAGTCATCCTGGATCAACCATGAGCTGTGACCTTCTGACCCCTTATGGGACCAATATGGGTCCCGTCGTCCAGCACATTTCTGACCGTATGGGTCCCAATGTCCATGCAGGCTGGGTGATGCTGCCTGGCACTGATGGGGCCCATTAAAATGAATGTTTGTGTTTTTGTTGAAAAATAAAGAAGAAAAACATTTAATCTGTCATTTTTATCTTTTGGTTTCTGCAGATAAACATGAAAAATTCATTCTAAAGTCAAACTGTTCCTGTTGCTTTCATTTATCTTCTGTTTTTACATTCAAAGGTAGATTTATCTGTATTTTAATAAAAGTTTAGTGAATTAATGTGTCTGTCCATCTTTGTTTCAGTGAGTAAATAGAAACTCACTATGTCCGCGGTAATAAAAATGTTGGGGACCACTGATTTAAGTCACATGATAACAACCGGATGTTACTACTGGTGGAAAAGACAAAGAGGACGACAGGAAGTGGTGAGAAGATGAAGGTTTTTTAATGACATCATGTGACAAAACTCATCCAGGTGATTTTAATTATGTTTCTTATTTAATAGAAACAGCAAATACTAAACTGTTATTTCAACATTAGTGGAATATCGATGCCTCAGCATCAGTTCCTCTGATCGGAGACTTTAGTCCTCTGGAAACATTGTGGGAGAAGAACCAGGAGAGGGTCAGGTCAGAGGTCAGAGGTCAGAGTTTATTTAAGTTCTTTATATGAGCCTGGAACCAGTGAAGCTCCAGACCAAAGAGTCCGACCCGACACTCCAGAGGTTTCAGTAAAACAGAACCAGTCCAGGTTTCCCTCTTCCTGCTAAACAGATTTCAGAGAAATGTGTCTGATCTCTGATCATCCTGTTAAATCTGTTTAACAGGAAAAAAGAGTCAGTTGTAAAGAAATATGTTCCTGTCTCAGCAGGATTTTAGTTTCATTTCAGGTTTCTGTTCTGCAAAAGAAAAAATAAATAGAAAGAGAGAAACAAAGGGAGAGAGAGAGAGAGAGAGAGAGAGAGAGAGAGAGAGGAGAGAGAGAGAGAGGAGAGAGAGAGAGAGAGAGAGAGAGAGAGAGAGAGAGAGAGAGAGAGAGGAGAGAGAGAAGAGAGAGAGGAGAGAGAGAGAGAGAGAGAAGAGAGAGAGAGACTTTTTGGATGAAGGGAGTTAAAGACCAGATGAGTCTCTCGCCACCAGCTTGGTTCGATTATCTCCCATGAACCTCAGGGTGAGACTCAGAGGTCTAGAGATTTTCCAGACCCGTCAGACGGAGAGCCGGTCAGTCGTGGAGGATGATGAGGAACTAGGTGTGTCTGGATGTTGCATAATAACAGCAGAGAGAATAATAAAGATCTAAATGACTCTGATTGAGTCCAGGTTTACTGACATATTGAAGTCTTCTGCCCTCTAGTGGTTCTGCTGGAGTATTACAGGACAGATCCAGGATAATCCTAATGTTAATATAAACTGTAACGTCTCCATCAAGATCGTTTCTCTGATGTTCTTTGTTTTTCACCTTTCAGATGATTTTATTCTGATAATTATAATTTACTGAGTAATCAGTGAAACACTGTTGAATTAACCATTATTACAGTACAGTTATGTTTAATTGATATTATGTTAATGTTACTATTGCAGTATAATAATACTATAACCTGGTTTTACATTGTTTTTGTCCTGTTTTTGTGTTTCAGGTTAACTGTTAAAAGAAGAGCAGCAACAATAAGTTATTTAACTGGATATTTTACACTAATAAATCATATTATTGATATAAATTAAATAACTCACAACAGGACACTGTCCATTCTCCTATATATATTTTTTTCTGGCTAAATCAATCAATCAATCAATCTTTATTCCAGACCAAAAAGGTCCATAATAAAAAAGGTAAAAACAAAATAAGAGAAAAATAATAAAATAAAAATAAAATAAAAATAAATAAAAAAAAAAACATGACATTCACTGAGTCACAAATAAATGATGACACCAATGTTTCCACAATCTTGAGAAAAATCTCACTGTACTAAAAACAGGATTTACTAAAATTGCAATTATATTATTGCATGACACAGAAAATCTACACATACATCTATACATGAGATTCCTGAGCTCAGCTGCACATGTGGGACCAGCATCATGTACCAACATGTGGCTGGTGCTGCTCCATCTAGGCAGTCGGAGCCTCATGCCGTCATTAGGCCACATAAAGTTTCTACAGGCCACTTTTGTTGTATCTTCGCCTCAGATGAGCTGAGTAAAGTGAAGAGCAAAAAGCTTTAAAAAGAGCTGAACACATACTAAACTTTCTGACCAAAGTATTAGCTTGTGCATCATATATCATACAATACTGCCTACGAATGTCACGATCATCAGACAGGTCATCAGTTATGTAATGTCCCAAATATTTAATTTCATTGCATCTGTTGAGGACAATGCCAGATAAAGAGAAGTCAGAGGTTATCAGATGCTTTTCTGCCCTAATTCTAACAATCATAATGTTGCTTTTCTTAGCATTATATTTGATGTCAAAGTCACAACCATATTGGGAACAGACCCTTAATAGTTGTTGAAGGCCAGCACTATATGGACTTAAGGTTACCAAATCATCTGCATACATTATGTGATTGATTATGGGTCACCAACTATACAGCCTGTTTTACAACAATTCAGGCGCGTTGATAGTTCATCCATGTAGATGTTAAAGGTAAGGGGACAGTAAACTTCCCTGCCTCACTCCGTTACCAACTTTAAACGAATCAGACATTGTGTTGGCCCATTTTACAAACATTGATTGATGACCAAACCAGTAGACCAGAATCCTAACTAGATATTTGGGTTCACCTCTGCTTTCTAACTTGCCGAACAGTTTTTGGTGATTCACACGATCAAATGCTTTAGAGGCATCAATAAAACACATAAATACTGTAGTGTTGTGCAAATTATACAAGTCTAAAATCTCCTGTAGTGCAAAAATACACATCTGTGCCATGTTTGGGTTTAAAACCGAATTGATTATCGGAGGTCAAGAATGAATGGTTAAAAATTAATATCTAACATATTTGAATATTCTAACATTTTCAGATATGACGTTTTCTGATTTATAGATATAAAGTAGAAGAAGAAGAACAGGTAGCTGGTTCCTCGTTGTTTTGAAGTGATTCCTATCTGACTAAGTTTTATAGATGGATGGAGTCATAGAGAAAAAAACAATAAAAGGACCAATAAACCAATAAACAATAAACAAAAAATGACAAATAAAAGGAAAAAGTTTTTTCGGTTTCCATTTTTACACTTTTTTACTTTCTCAAAGAAAAAAATAAACTTTCTTAAAAAGTTTATATTTCTAATCATTAAATCAGAGGCTGGATCATGAAACATGGCTGAGTTACAGAACAGGTGTGACATGTTCCCCAGGTGACTGACAGGTGATTCATGATGTGGTCTAGTCCAAGTCTGGACTTAAACTCAGCTGAGATGCAGTGAAATGACCTTTAAACCCTTTAATGTGTCTGAAGCAGAAACTCATGACCAGTTATTATAAACATGGCCGCCGCTGCAGCTGCAGCTAACAGGTTAACAAACAGTTGTTGTGTTTCAGTTCAGTTTGCATTATTAGCATTAAACACAGGAAACAAAGGAAACATTAACAGCCTGTATCGTTTCTCCAGGTTAAAATCTTCCTGCTGCATTAACTATCATTTTAGTTTGTATTACACGGTTTGTCATTCATAACCTGGGGATCATAATGTTCATAAAGTGTTTCCATGTGTGAGCAGTGAACATGGGGAGGAAATCCTTCCTGAAGAACTGAACTTGACCTTTGACCTGAACCGGTTCAGGTTAAAACTGAGGCGGTTCTGATGAGGAACCAGCTCTGGTCTCAGGGATGAAGACCAGCTTTATACCAGCTTTATTTTATTACAATACATCATCAATCTGAAGGATTTCACTCACTTTATGCTTGAATTTAATTTAGTCATCATGTTTTTATTGTTTTATGTGACCAAAAGCCCAGATAGGAACAGACCAATAACTGAGCTCATTATTATGGTATTTAGTGACATGAAGCCCTTTTTTCCTCCACAGAGAAAAGTTTCCAATCCAGCAGGATTATTTTATAGCTCTGTGTTGATCTGTAAAGTTAATCAAATCTGTAAACTCATGTGGAAACACTCTGCTGCTTTCTGAACGAGTTCAGTCTCGTTTTTTAATTTCTGTTTCTGTGACAGACATTTGGCAGAACCTTCATCCTCCTGACACTGTTTCTCTCCCTGCAGCTTCAGGAGGATCAGATTATGGTTTACGCCATTTTTCAGCTGAATACGGCTTTATTCACGACATCACACGTGTATAAAGTTTAGCATCAGTTTCCTGGTTCCTCCTTTTTGACGAGACTCGTAGGAAACAAAATACCGTTTATGTCTTGACACTGTGTGGTTCTGATCTCTGGGTCGTTCCTCCATCTCAGCTCCGGTTCAGTTCTGCTGCGTGTTGATGGCTGGAGGAACGTTGATGTTACTCAGTCTGGGCCTGTTGCTGGTTTCTGCTCTGGTTTCCTGCATGACGGCTTCAGGTGAGTCACTGAAACATGTCGTCTCTACGACACAAGGAGGAGAAACAGACGCAGCTCAATCAGGACAAACTGAGTCAGACGGTTTGACTGGAAACATTTTGATAGCAGGACGATGTTCTCATGTCGGAGCTTGAATGTGGAATGTGTTGTTTAGTCTGTCAGTAAAACGATGAAGGTCAGAATAATCTCTTTTAATATACCGTATTTCCTGCACTAGGCTCACCTTCAATGGCCTATTTTAAAACTTTTTTCATATGTAAGGCACATAGAATAGATGCTTCAGTTTGGGTTGCCAATTTGTTCTGTACTCTATTATTACACATCCACATTAATAAAAAAATAGTCCTGAGTCCTTTATATAGTATCAGTCCCAGTCATTGTTTCACTCAAGGTGAAACAATGAGTGAAACATTGTTTCACTCAACTGCCTTCTGGGTAACAGACCAACCGACAATCTGCCACCTCAGCCTCTGTCTCTCTTCCCCCTGGCTTTAAATGTATTATTAAACTTTATTAACAAACCAGCGTTCTGACAACTATCCCAGCATGCACTGCAAACTTTGGCTACACAGTGGCGCAGTTGGTAGCGCTGTTGCCTTGCAGCAAGAAGGTTCTGGGTTCGATTCCCGGCCCCGGCCTTTCTGCATGGAGTTTTCATGTTCTCCCTGTTCATGGTGGGTTTTCTCCGGGTTCTCCGGTTTCCTCCCACAGTCAAAAAACATGACTGTCAGGTTAATTGGTCTGTCTAAATTGTCCCTAGGTGTGAGTGTGTGGATGTTGTGTACTGCAGACTTCTGCCCAGGTCCCCCTTTAAAATGAGATCTAGATCTCAATGGGGTTTACCTGGTTAAATAAAGGAAATGAAATGAAAATGAAAACTTCTTCTTCTATGGGCAAAATGAAGTCGGCGGTTGCTAGCCATGCTAGACCTGTTGTAATAATAATAATAATCAATCCAATTTGTACCGCACTTTTCATTAACAAAAATCTCAAAGTGCTACACAGTGCAAATAAAATCAGAGATAAAATCAGCATCATAAAAATCATGTGGAGGCAAAATAGGCTTAAATAAAAAAGTCTTCAAGCCTCTTTTAAAATCAATCAGTGGTTGTGGAGCTTCTCAAATGATCTGGGAGATCCAGAGACGGGGGGCAGCAACAGCGAAAGCCCTGATCTCCCATGGACCTTAATCTGGAGCGAGGAAGGTGGAGGAAGTTGCAGTCTTGTGATCGTAGAGATCTGGTGGATGAATGTGGAGTGAGAAGGTCCTTCAGATAATCCGGTGAGGTTCCGTTTAAACACTGATGGGTGATGAGCGCGATTTTGTATTGAATTCTGCAGGTGATGGGAAGCCAGTGAAGGTCATGCAGGATAGGTGTGATATGGTCAGATTTACGGGCCTCAATAGAATCCTGGCTGCGCTGTTTTGAATATATTGGAGCTTCTGAAGATGATTTTTATGGATTCCAACAATCCATATTGTGGCTCAATATTGGTCCACATATAAGGCTCACCTGATTATAAGTCGCATTGTTATGGAGTGAAAATAGTCTCAAAAAGATTTGTGCGTGCGTAACAGGATTTGTGCGTGCGTAATGTTGAGGAAAAATGACTATTTCTAGTGGCTAATTCAGTTTAGTTTTTTAGAACAAATTTCTTAGTTTTGAATAGGTTTGTCTGGGGGGTTTTGGGACATTTAAACTTATGCTTGAATAACAGTTGAAACAAATGAGGTCTGCAGGAGAACTTTTGGCTCAGGACTCCTGTGGTTCTAATACAAAAGGCAGGAGCTCGTAAATTAACATGCAGGGAGCCAGACGGTACCATCATTTGAAATTCTCTGAGGAACAGGAACTCAGGCAGCTCACGGAGGTTCTAAACTGATTAAAGCATTAACTTTTAATTTGTAAAAGATTTCTCTTAGTTATTGCATGTTCTGACTGAAAATTATGATATTTTAGTTTAGAATTAATTTTGTGGATGATAAATGTATTTGAAAATATTGTGCTCTGTATTAGAGAATTGTTTAAGATGGTTCAATGTTTACTTGAATATTGGATTAGAAAAACAGCAATTGTACATTATTATTTTCAGCGGGTGTTATGTATATTGTTTTTCAGTTTAATATCGGGACGGATTTCGGAGAGCCTGTCCAAAATAACATAGTGTCTTGGAGATAACTTTATATTGAAGTAAAGGGTCTGTCTCGAGCAAACCGGCACGGGAAACATGAATGTTCACAGCTATCTGTGAAATTCCTTAATCTGTTTCTCTTTGCCCAGATGGCTGGAAGCTGAATACCAGTAAGAAAATATAGTTAAAATATGTTAGTTGTAAAATGTAACCTGATTTGATGGAAATAGTCTAATAATAGTTTTGGAATTAGAAACTTATTCTGGTTTATTGACCTTACTTTTGGTCTAAAGTTAATTGTCATATAAGGTCTCAGATCAGCCCTTTATTTATGTCAGGACATCAGTAGTGGAAGTTCCAGCTGTTTCACACTAACTTGTGAAAAGCCATAAACCAACAGGGGATCGGAGACATCCTGCTTCTAACCTATTTAAAACAAAAGGAGAAGCCGGTTTTTTGTCTTTTGAATGAATTCTAGGGATTTTCTGAATTTGAAAAGGGTCAGAGACAGCTTTTGATTGGTCAAGAAGTGTTACACCTTATTTGAATATATTATAGAGGGAACACACCTACAAGTATAAAACCTTTTGCACAAAGAAAATAAGCCAGAAATAGCCCATTTTTAGCTCCTTTTGGGCTATTTCTCCGAAGACGTCTCTGTTATTTCTCTATCTGTCTTATTCTATCAGGTGACTAATGTGTGACTGTGTTTCTTTAAATTTTCTGTCTTATGTTATACTTTCTACTGATTGGATTAAATTCTGAACTTCTGTGACGTCAACACGTAGCGTGCGCCTCTGTTTCCCCACGCGGCTTCGAGATGCGGAAAGAATCTGGGACCAAGGAGGAAACCCAAGCCAAGTTGTTTGTAATAGTTAAATAAGATTTTCTTCCAATAGTAAAAAGATTTGTGCGTGCGTAATACTCGATTTGTAAAACTTAAAAATAAAATAAACCTTCTCCTACACCTAGTTACAGGTTAACTACTGTAGTTGATACAGGTTAACTACTGTAGTTGTTACAGGTTAACTACTGTAGTTGTTACAGGTTAACTACTGTAGTTGTTACAGGTTAACTACTGTAGTTCTTACAGGTTAACTACTGTAGTTGATACAGGTTAACTACTGTAGTTGACACAGGTTAACTACTGTAGTAGTTACAGGTTAACTACTGTAGTTGATACAGGTTAACTACTGTAGTTGTTACAGGTTAACTACTGTAGTTGTTACAGGTTAACTACTGTAGTTGATACAGGTTAACTACTGTAGTTGTTACAGGTTAACTACTGTAGTTGACACAGGTTAACTACTGTAGTAGTTACAGGTTAACTACTGTAGTAGTTACAGGTTAACTACTGTAGTTGATACAGGTTAACTACTGTAGTTGTTACAGGTTAACTACTGTAGTTGACACAGGTTAACTACTGTAGTTGTTACAGGTTAACTACTGTAGTTGTTACAGGTTAACTACTGTAGTTGTTACAGGTTAACTACTGTAGTTGACACAGGTTAACTACTGTAGTAGTTACAGGTTAACTACTGTAGTTGATACAGGTTAACTACTGTAGTTGTTACAGGTTAACTACTGTAGTTGTTACAGGTTAACTACTGTAGTTGATACAGGTTAACTACTGTAGTTGTTACAGGTTAACTACTGTAGTTGATACAGGTTAACTACTGTAGTTGACACAGGTTAACTACTGTAGTAGTTACAGGTTAACTACTGTAGTAGTTACAGGTTAACTACTGTAGTTGATACAGGTTAACTACTGTAGTTGTTACAGGTTAACTACTGTAGTTGACACAGGTTAACTACTGTAGTAGTTACAGGTTAACTACTGTAGTAGTTACAGGTTAACTACTGTAGTTGATACAGGTTAACTACTGTAGTTGTTACAGGTTAACTACTGTAGTTGTTACAGGTTAACTACTGTAGTTGTTACAGGTTAACTACTGTAGTAGTTACAGGTTAACTACTGTAGTTGATACAGGTTAACTACTGTAGTAGTTACAGGTTAACTACTGTAGTAGTTACAGGTTAACTACTGTAGTCGATACAGGTTAACTACTGTAGTTGTTACAGGTTAACTACTGTAGTTGTTACAGGTTAACTACTGTAGTTGATACAGGTTAACTACTGTAGTTGATACAGGTTAACTACTGTAGTTGTTACAGGTTAACTACTGTAGTTGATACAGGTTAACTACTGTAGTAGTTACAGGTTAACTACTGTAGTTGTTACAGGTTAACTACTGTAGTTGATACAGGTTAACTACTGTAGTTGTTACAGGTTAACTACTGTAGTTGATACAGGTTAACTACTGTAGTAGTTACAGGTTAACTACTGTAGTTGATACAGGTTAACTACTGTAGTTGATACAGGTTAACTACTGTAGTAGTTTGAAAGGCGTCTTGGTTCAGTCGACGGCTCAGTTTGAAGCTTCAGGTTTTGGTGTTAAACCTCCCAGAATCTCAGCTGCTGATTGGCTGAAGATGCAGAGAAAAGTACAAATAGACAGTTAGTGTTAGAAAAACTATGTTGATTTTCCTGAGCAGTTGCTGCACTGACAGACCTGAATGTGACAGAACATTACTTGAATCATCACAATGTATGTAGATGTTTTTCTTTTTATATTTATCAAATGTTTTACATTAATTGTTTTGCTGTGGAGGCGATTTTTGCATTAAAAAATTTATTTTCTTAAATATGTGTTTATTAGCTGTCGATTGTGTCAAAATATCAATTGAGAAATAAATTTGCTGCTTGTGAAAATCTAAACCATCTGAATATATTTACCATCTACATTAATTAACTTAAAATCCTGTACCGTTCAAAAACGCACAATATGTCTATAAATAATTTTAGGACATTATAAGGAAGTGCTGAGATGTATCGTTTTCCAGTGAACTAACGTATTTGCCACTTCGGCACAGTGAGAAACGTCAGAGGATAAAAACACTAAACTCCGAGCAAAACTCAGATGTCCCAGCTTTTACTAGCATGTAAACGCACCATCTACACACAAATCTTGGAGCTTCCCAGAGGCGTGAAATGAGTCTCAAAAATAGTTGTGCACTCGGAACCGGATTTGTGTGTAAATGCAGTTTTGTGTGTGTAACAGGTGATTTGTGTGACTTTTTCAACATGTATAGGCGTAGGAGAAGGTTTATTTTATTTTTAAGTTTTACAAATCAAGTATTACGCACGCACAAATCTTTTCATTCCATACATTGTCGGCTTTGAGGAAATTTAAGGTTTTTAGGTGAAGCTTATAGTGCAGAAAATACGGTAAACTATAGGAGGTTCAAAGGTCGTCTAAAAGAAACTTATGGTGTGTAAAGTTGTGGTGCGTTTGGCTCTGAGGTCATCAGAAAAATTGTTTGAAAGTCAAAACAAACCACAGCAGGGAGTTTGACTCATTGAAAGATTCACACAGGAAGCAGGAAGGAGACAAGCGGCAGAAAGTTTAGTGGAAGGAAGAAGGAGCTGAAACCCAGAATCAACATGGGGGAAAACCAGTCAGACCTGAAACTGGAGGTTCAGCTTCCAACAGGACAGCAACCCAGAGGCACAGTGGATACAAAGATTCATGGCCTAGTCAAAGTGTCATGCAGTTTTGGTGAGGTGAGTGAGAGGTAGGCAGGCCAGGATGAGGAAGAAAATGATTATTTTAATGAAAAAAGTCCAACAGCGGAGGCACAGGGCAAAAGACTGATGATGAGGATCCGACAAGAGACAAAGACAACAGGACTTTAATGCATGTGGAGGGTAATCAGGAAACTGGACACAGCTGGGATCAATAAACAGGGAGGACAGGACAGAGACTCACAGGGAAACAGGACTAAACACAGAAAATCTCAAAATAACTACACAGAAAAACACAGATCACAACACAAAGTCCAGAGCCGAATTCTACTGAACACCTGTGAAAACCTTCGATAAGAGATGAAGTCCTTCATCCAGTCTGACTGAATGAAGGAACCAGAGAGAGAATCAGCCTGAGACCTGAGAGGATCAACTGGATCTGTGATGAGATATGGAGACAGTCAGCTACTAACTTCATAGGACATAAAATAACAGAATATTCATTTCACTTTAAGATAATATGAGGTAATTAAAAGCCTGCAGGAGCCTCAGTGTTTTTATATCTGCAGTTTGAATATATGAACCAGATCATCTTCATCTAGTGATTCATGTTCCACCAGCAGCTCCAGTTATTTATGGGATTAACTCCAAAGTTTCTGCTACAGGATCAGATTTAAGGTTTAATCCTCCATGAACATCAGGAGCCGATCTGGATTTACCTGGATTTACCTGAGAGGATCAGCAGGTTTCAGGTTTAATCCTGAGGATTACAGAGCAAGAGGAGGAAATGAAATGAAATGAAATGAAACATCCTGCAGCCGTTTCATTTTGTCTAAACTCAAATTAATTCACACCAGTTTGATCTGGTTACAAACACTGATGTAACTTTTTTCATTAAGATTTTATCTGATAAACACAAAGTAACAACATCTTTTTATTTTCCTTTCAAAAATCTTAAAAGTGTGGTGTGCTTTTATATTTACCTCAGTTTGACTATTAAGTAAATTGCCTTTATATCCAATAAAACCAGTAAAATTATAGACATAACTTCCAGTAGCAGCTGAACTCTGACCTTCATAGCTCATAACTAGATCTGTGTATCCAGAGTCTGACAGCTGCTGTTTCAACAGGCTGTAACCTGCATCACTTCTTCACTGTCTCTGATTTATCATTAACTCTCAGACCATTAATAATAAATCCAAACAGCTTCAGGCTAAAGGAAAAGAAAATAAACCCTGAAATGACTCTGAAGTAGCAGCTTCACCAGAATCCGTCACGATTCGCCTCTCATGAACTGAACAGTTATAAAAACTGTGAGGCGAAATCAAGCTGGAATCAGATCAGAAACATTCCTGGCGTCACTTCGCTGATTCAGTCACTTCCGCTGAACGTTTCCTCCTGATGTGAGCACAAAATAACGAGCTAGCTTGAGATTAGCTGGAACAAATGCTGGGTTTTTAACCCTTTTAGAGTTTAAGGCTGAAATTCAGTTTTATCTGAAACTTGGATCTGGTTAGAAAATCCCTTCATCATTTGGAGAATCACAACAAAAGCTTGAATCAACATGGCTGCTGTCATTGCTGTGTCACTCATCGGGTTGTCAGTCGAGTTCATGGCGGCTCTTCTGGGTGAGTTTACCTGGAGGTTATCCAGAGTCTCCACCTGAAATAGTGAAGATAGTGAAAGTGGAAAGATAATTTATAAAGTATTCAGAGCTCTAAGAATCATAACTGTGTCAGTGAAACTGTGAGCCTGTAGGAATGTTGGCCGTTAGCTAAACAGGAAGAACGAGGCGCCACAATCAGCTCAGCTCTGAGGAGACGGAGCAAAAACCAGCAACTCTGATCAAATCACAAAGAAATGACAGAATGTAATCCACAGCTGGAGAGCAGTAGGAGAACGTAGTGAGGCAGAGCGGTCAGTCTGACCACCTGATGGACAACCATACACTTTATCAAAATAAAAGTTTCATGCTCTGTTAATTCATTTTCAATGTGTGGTTGTCATGACAACGACGGTCAAACGAACCTTGTTGAAGATTTAGACTGCGTTCACACTGCAGCCTGAAGTGACCCAGGTTCGATGTTTCTGACGTACTGCGACCTGTATCCGATCTTTTCATGGCAGTGTGAACAGCTCAGGTCGGATTCTTTTAGAATGTGACTCATATCGATACGGATCCGATTCAAATGGACCAGAACGTCCAGGTCTCATTCATCTGAACTGAACGTCACTGATTCTCAACAAATCTCACTATTCTGAGTCCTGATACAGGAAGAAAAACAACAACCATGATGGACTATATGAGGGTTAAGTTGTTAATATGTTGCTCTGGTTGGACAACAACTTCAAATATGTAGCTAAGCTCCACCGTTAGCCTCCATGTTAAACACTGAGCTCTTCTTCTTCTATGGTGGTTGTCAGAACACTGAGAACCTGACGCTATAGCGCCCTCTACTGCGCATGCGGGACACTTTCAGGTTTACACTGCAGAACATATACAGGTCCATTTACTGGCAGCGTGAACGGCTGGAAAAAATATAGGAATTTCCCAAAAATCGGAATTGGGTCACTTCAGACTGCAGTGTGAACGCAGCCTAATTTTTAAATGATCATTGTTGCCACCCAGACTTTTTTCTGCTCTGTCCAGTTGATCTGGGAACAAATAAAGTTTTTCCACATTGAGACGCTTTATGATAACCGAACCTGATCAGAAAATGAAGTAAAGAACCAAAACCTGCAAACGGCTCCACAGCAGAGAAAGAGAGACATCTGCTGACCTGAGTCAGATCAGATCAGGTAACATCAGGTTAAATCAGCTAACATGGTTTAAAGTTCAGTGTTTTAGTATTAAACCTGTTCAGGTTTCAGAGGAGCTTCAGTCACGATTAACATCTACAGATAAAATCAGAGGCTGCAGCTGTTTTACTGTGTCAGAGGTCAGAGGTTATTCAAGTCAAATCCAAACCGTTACATTACGAGTCTTTAGTTATTGACCTAATATGCCATTAAGTCACAATGCCAGAAATTATTACATTGGTATTTTTATAAATGACCTTTGAAAATTACTTTTTCTTTTTTAACTTGAATCATCAGTGAACTGATGATGAACTGAGTTTGAAAATAAATGCTGCTGCTGCTTTTTATACTAAAACAGATAAAAACTGCGAAGAAAAACTGAATTTTTATACAAATAAAATGATTTTCATTTAACCAACAGCATGAAGTTGATTTTTAATAAATGCTGAAGCTGCTTTCTGTCGGTTTAGATGTTTAAACTTTAAGATCAAATCCTAGATTTTTCCAGGGAACCTTTCAGACTGAAACACTTTTCACCATTTCACCTCTTTAGAATCATAAAGTCAGCAGATTTTAGGATTAATTCGTCATTTTCTCTCTAATAAAGTTTTCAGTCCACATGTTTTAAGTCGTAGATCGATATTTTTATTGATTACCTTGTGATCTGCTCAAACAAGTTCAGCAACATTTGGTTTGTCTCAGTTGATTCCTGCAGCTTCAAATGAACTGGATTCTGTCTGGATTTAAAATCTCAGAGAAAATGTCTTTGTGTTGCTGAATGTTGGAGTTTTGATTAGTTGTGACTTCAGTGATCGTCACTCCCTGCTGCAGGGTAAAACTGGAGCGCCTCCTGCTGGAGGAGAAGGGATCCGTCAGTCTCTACTCAGTGCAGATGGTCTGATCCTATTGGCTCCATTCGGTTCTGATCCACAGACCTCAGTGGAGCTCAGGTCAGAGATCAGAGACTCTAAACCTGAGAGTTTGGAGCCGAAACTGGGACTAATCTGAGCGTCTCCTGGTTTTGATTATGGTTCATTTTCAGATTAATAAAAACAAACACTTTTTTTTATCTAGTTTTTTATTTTTCCTCTCTTGTCTCGGATGAAATCAAGTTACCAAAACAGACCAAGATATCAGATAGGTTGTTTTTTTTTTGCAAAGTTTTTATTTCACCGGTTCAAATCAGTTCTTTTTTTATCATTTATCTCATCAAACCTTTAGAAATACGGTTTAAATAGATTTAATGGCTGTAAAAAAATGTTTTTTTTCTCTTTTTTCCTAAAGTTTCTATTTCTAAATCGTGTTTATTCAACAACATTTTGTGTTTTTGGCATAGAGAGATACTTTTTTGACAAAAATCCCCAAACAAACGTAAAGGAGTCGTGCCGATGTCTGTCTGGATATCATGTGACCTTTGACCTCTGTGCTCTTCCTCACCTGCAGATCAGAGAAACATCACAGCTGCTTCTGGACAGAATATCAATATTAGCTGTGAAGTCAGTGATGAGAAAAGCATCATAACTGTGGAATGTAGAAGAGCCGGAGATCCAGAAGATGAACATGTGATTGTTTACAGAAACAGGAAAATAAGTTCTGAGGATCAGCTGGAACAGTTCAAAGGTCGAGTGAATCTGACGATACAGGAGCGAAGCTTGAGTTTGATTCTGACGAACGTAACGACCAACGACAACGGAACGTTTGAATGTCGAGTTCAGAGACCAGAAAGTGGTGGGATGGAAGACGTTTGCACCAGAAACCTGCAGGTTTCTCCTCCTGCAGGTGAGTCAGTCCGACTGGATCCTGGTTCTGATCCAGATCAGATGGTGATGATCTCCAGTTGGATCAGACTAACTCCTGGTTCTGATCTGCAGGGAACCAGGATGGAAACAGGAATGATGGAGAGAAGCAGGATGGATCCGATGGTCCAATCAGTGATGGGGCCCGAACTGGGATCATAGCCATTGTTGTCGTTGCTGCTGTTGTTGTTACTGTTGTTGTCGTTGCTGCTGCTGCTGTTACTGTTGTTGCTGCTCTTGTTGCCGTTGTTGTTGTTGTTGTTGTCATAAAGAAAATAACCAGCTCAGATCCCAGTCCGGCCCCATCAGGTGCTGCGGTTGCTGAATCCTCCCAGCAGATTGAAATGCATCTGATTCATCAGATTCATGAGACAAAGAAGAAGAAAACAGAAAACTGACAGACAGACTTAAAGCTGAAAGGCTGAAACGTTTCCATTTAGATGTTTATTCTTAAAATTTGAATGAATATCTGAGTATTTCATCTCTTAATATGGGTCACGTTTACCCATTTGGTGATGAAATTATTAATCTCTGATTAAAATCTTATGAGATAATCAAATCAACTCCATGTCCATCAGCAGTTCATCCTCTCATCATGATCATCCTCTTATCTTCATGTGTTCGTCCTTCAGCTCAGTGGAAGGACAGTTTTAAATATATTTCCAATCGGTTCAGTTTTTCGTTCTGTTTTCTATCGTTTCTTCTTTCGTCGTTTTCATTTTATTCTGTTGAACTAAAAACAAGCAGAAGTTTCCTGAAGTCCTTCCTGCTGCTGTTGGACTGGAAACATGAGGTTCATTTTACTGGAACCAGATCAGACCAGTGAAGGTTTTCTGAGATCAGCTGAAGATCCCAAACCGTCCAGAGATCCACTCTGACCATCAGCAGAGGTCAAAGGTTAAACAGAGTCTCTGCAGAATGAAGCTCAGAATATTTCATATTTATGATTAAACTGCTGGATGGATGAAGGACTTTGTCTTTGGTTGGTCAGGAGGATGAAGAATCCTGACCCGGTTGGATGAAGCTGGTTCCACCCAGCAGGTGTTTGTGGGGCCCATCAGGGTCCAGTCAGGCTGGACGGGTCCAGTTTGGACGGGACTCATATGGGACCAGGTGGACTAAACAGATCCAACATCTGGATCCAGCTTGTTGATAAAAGCAGAAACACATGTAGAGCCCACATGGGGCCCTTTTCCCCCACAGTCGTCCTGGATCAAATATGAGCTGTGGTCCCCGTATGGGACCCATATGGGCCCCGTATGGGACCCGTATGGGACCCATATGGGCCCCGTCATCCAGCACATTTTTGACCGTATGGGTCCCAATGTCCATGCAGGCTTGGTGATGCTGCCTGGCACTGATGGGGCCCATTAAAATAAATGTTTCTGTGTTTTTGTTTTTGTTGTCCTGTAAAAGTAATGAAGAAAAACATTTAATTATTCAGGTTTATCTTTTGGTTTGTGCAGATAAACATGAAGAATTCATTCTAAAGTCAAACTGTTCCTGTTGCTTTCATTTATCTTCTGTTTTCACATTCAAAGGTAAAATTATCTGTATTTTAATAAAAGTTTAGTGAATTAATCTGTCTGTCCATGTCTGTGTTTCAGTGAGTAAATAGAAACTCACCATGTTTAGATCAGAGTCAAACTGGTTCAGCTGCTTCTGCCTGTAACCAGTTAATTGTTTAAATGTGTTTAATGAAAACATGTTGATTTAAATGACACGTTTTATGGTCAAATGTTTCTGGTTTCCTGCTGTATAAGTGAGTTTCTATAATCTGCAAAGGAAACAGATTGTTCACGTCATTTAAGTCACATGATAACAACTGGATGTTACTACTGGTGGAAAAGACAAAGAGGACGACAGGAAGTGGTGAGAAGATGAAGGTTTTTTAATGACATCATGTGACAAAACTCATCCAGGTGATTTTAATTATGTTTCTTATTTAATAGAAACAGCAAATACTAAACTGTTATTTCAACATTAGTGGAATATCGATGCCTCAGCATCAGTTGCTCTGATCGGAGACTTTAGTCCTTTGGAAACGTTGTGGGAGAAGAACCAGGAGAGGGTCAGGTCAGAGGTCAGAGGTCAGAGTTTATTTAAGTTCTTTATATGAGCTTGGAACCAGTGAAGCTCCAGACCAAAGAGTCCGACCCGACACTCCAGACGTTTCAGTAAAACAGAACCAGTCCAGGTTTCCCTCTTCCTGCTAAACAGATTTCAGAGAAATGTGTCTGATCTCTGATCATCCTGTTAAATCTGTTTAACAGGAAAAAAGAGTCAGTTGTAAAGAAATATGTTCCTGTCTCAGCAGGATTTTAGTTTCATTTCAGGTTTCTGTTCTGCAAAAGAAAAAATAAATAGAAAGAGAGAAACAAAGGGAGAGAGAGAGAGAGAGAGAGAGAGAGAGAGAGAGAGAGAGAGAGAGAGAGAGAGAGAGAGAGAGAGAGAGAGAGAGAGCTCTTTATGTTCCTGTCTGGTCTCAGACAGAGGAGGTTTCATCTGAGTGTCTCTGTCAGGAAACATCATTCATTCATTCTTTCATTCATTCATTCAGATCTCAGGGAAACGGTGAAGGAAACATCTGGATCATTTCTGCTCTGTAAGTCAACATTTGTTCTTTGAGATTTAAACATGGAGCCGAACTCAAAGATTAAAATCTTTGATTCTCCTGCTGAAGATTCTGGTTTAGCAGTAAAACAGTGAAGTTCAAACCAGTGTTGTATAGTAATGAAGTAAAAATACTTCACTACTTTACTTAAGCATATTTTGGAGTACTTCATACTTTCCTAGAGTATGAAAATGTTTGATAACTTTCATTTTTACTTCACTATATTTCCGAACTTAATTTCATACTTTTACTCCGACACATTTTCAATGTGTGGTTTAGTTACTCGTTACAAAACAGCGAGAGAAACGCTGGAGTTTTGACCCACCTACTGATTGACTGCTACAAAGTCGGACACTAATGGAGCCCCATACGACACTAATGGAGCCCCATACAACATGAACCACATATAAATATGTGGTTCATGTCAGAAGCTGGTTCAGTTGTAAAGCAGGTTAAGTTATTAACCTTGTAGGTAAAGCACCTAATTTTCTTAACTAATTGATGCTGCAGGTTTATCTATTAGCAGGTTTAATTTTACCTGCACTTGGTTGTGTTTATTACTTTAACTGTATTTGACAAGTTTACCAAAATATAAAAAATGTCAAACTGCATTTGCCTTGTTTTACTTTTTACTTATACTTTTCATTATATTACTTGAGTTCATCCATTTTTTACAGTAATTTCCATACTTAAGTACAAGAAAATTCAGATACTTTAACATTTCAGTCAGTGACTTGGACTTTTACCAAAGTCATATTTTGGAGAGGAACCTAAACTTTTACTAGACTCTGAGATTTCAGGACTTTATCCAACACTCATTCAAAGGATCAGAACCTGCATTGATTAGATACAGGAACAAAGGAAAGACGTCATGATCAGTTTAACTTGATAATAAATCAGTTCACCTCAGGTCAAAGGTCGTCCACCTGGCAGCAACAGGTAGAAACAGGGAAATCCTTCCTGGACGATCAGAGTGAAGCAGCGATGGACAGAAAGAAGAACAAAGAACCGATGAAGAGGAAACTCAGGTTTCCAGACTGAAGATCAGTTCCTGACGACATCCGGATAAAAATGAGTCCAGACTCCAGTGGAGAACCAAACAGTCTCATCATGCAACACCATGTTGGGCTGGTAGAGCAGATATGAACCATGTTGGGAAACATTCTGGTTTTTCTCTGGATGAGCTTTGAGCCAAAAGGAACAGAAATCATGACTAAATCAGAAAATGCAACACGATGCAGGTTTTTACTCCGATTATAGTTTCAAATCAACATAATTAGACAAAAACCAAAAAAACAGGAAAAATCCTGAAAATCTATATTTTTATGTGTCCTGTGTAAATGTTTAAATCTTTCGTCCGTTCAAAATTGATTCTTCTCACGTTAAACAAAGGTTGAAAAACTTTCAGAGTCTGCAAAGTAGATTGTTTGAAGACTTTCATTTTTTCAGCTGGAAGTATTTTAAACTCACCTTCTGTGCTAAATATTTAATCTACAGACTTGATATGTGGTCATGTTTTGACCTCCATCGGGTTTCATAAATGCTCTGGGCTGAGGTTTGTCTGTCAAAGTGCTTCAGAGTTTAGTGAAGTCAGAAGAAAACCGGTCCAGATATTTGCAGAGTTTACTGATGTGACCAGCCTGAGTGCAGCGTCTCTCTGTGGTTTCACTGAATGAAGAACTGATGAGAAACAGGAACAACCTGAGATCAGAGATCATCTCAGTGCTCTGGAAATGTTCCCAACACGTTTCCCAGTTTTCCACTACGAACACGTTCTGACCGCTTCTTTCAGGTCATTTTGGTCAATCAGAGGACAAACGGACAGCTGCTCATTAATTCCCACATGAACAGACCATCAGGCCCGATGCAGCCACTGGTCACAGTGGAGGCCTTTGGTCCAACAAGCTCGTTCTAAGTTTATCCAGATGCTACAGAAATCTCCAGACTTTGTTTGAATCCTAACTGCCAGCGGAGCTCAAACCACCGATGAGGACAGGAATGAAGATCCATGTTTAAATGTTCCTGATATAATCATCAGACAGAGAAAAAGACGTTAGCTCAGTAGCACTGGAAGCATTTACAATAATATTAGCATGTTAGCTTTTTTTAGCTTTTACACAGCAGATTACACTTGTTAGCACTTTTGCTAACGTTTGAATTTTAGCTAATTTTGATGAAGCTCAACTTAACTTTCTGAAGTCAGTAAATCAATGTTAGCATAGTGACAACATACATGTTATTTATAGCATTTCAGCTCATTTTAGCCTGTATGCTAATGTCTGCATGCTGAACAGTGATTTATTTAAAAACTAAGCTTCACATAAAGCATTGAGTGAGTCGGTGTTAGTCGCCATGCTAGTGCTACTGACAGCGTTTCAGCTAACTTAGCTTTTTGGCTAATTGTAGCTTGATGGAGGACATGACTGCAGATAAACTTACCTGTAGCTCTGATCCAGGACAAGTTCAGGACATTTTAACAAGGAGTCAATGAAGGGAAGCTAAAAAAAGATTCTCTTTTTCTAGTTCAGATCTAATTTTGGACCAGCTGACGGCTTTTAGCTGAATTCTGTGGACTTCCTGTTTAATATGTGGTCTAAATGTCCTGGTCCAGTAATAATGTGAAGACATTTGATGTCATGTTTTGGTTTTTAATCTTTGGTAGTTTAATGCCGCCTAAACGGACTGAGCCAAGGTTTCATCCACCATCTGATCTGTTCCTGGACAAACAGCGACCTCTGGTGGCCAGCCGCTGAGCTGAAGGAAGGACTGAACTTTGACCTTTGACCCGAGCAGCTTCTGGAGACGCAGTTTGACCTCTTGATGTTTTGGTTCTTTTCATCATTTAAACTTTTTCCACCCATAGAGACCAACAGCAGCAGCCTGACAGCGTCAGAGGAAGAGGAAAGAGGAGGAAGAGGAAGAGTTAGAGGAGGAGGAGAAGGAGGGAGAGAGTAGAGGAGGAGGAGAGAGAGAGAGAGGAAGAGAAGAGGAAGAGTTAGAGGAGGAGGAGAGGAGGAGGAGGAGAGGAGGAGGAGGAGGAGGAGGAGGAGGAGGAGGAGGAGAGGAGGAGGAGGAGAGGAGGAGGAAAGGAAGAGCAGGAGGAGGAGGAGTTAGAGGAGGTCCGACTGATTCTGACTGAAATCAGTTCAACCAGTTGATCTCTGACAGGAACCATGAAGCCAACATCTGCCAGGCTCCTGCTCTGCAAGTACAGATCCAGCTGTGGGTTATGATCATTATATGATCATTTATATATCTGAGTTATGCAACTATTTCATGTGAATCATATCTAGTTTAATTATATTTATTCTAATTTCTCTTTCTTTAGTTTGACCCTGGAGCTTTTCTGCACAACCAGCGAGGTTTGATCACTTTATGTTTTAAACATTTTCTAGATTATTAAGTGACAGAATTAGATATTTTCCTTTACGTTGTTAACAAGACATGAAAGCAGAAACTGGAACTAAATATTATTATTATATTCTTCCCAAACAGAGGAATCAGCCATCTTGATTAGATTAAGACGGTAACATTGATGCTCTATGATCAGCTGTAGTTGAACATATTTAGTTTTCTGATTATTGCTGCTTGAAGCAGCTGAAACCAACAGGATGTGTTTTAGGAGCTTTAATGAGAATAAAACCAGCTGCAGTTTTTCCCTCCAGCTGCTCGTCTGACTCTGAAGTCCAGAGATCTCAGTTCTTCCAAGGAACAATCATGACTCTGACCTGTGAGGATGGAAACATCTCAGATGATTGGACTGTGGAGAAACACAACCAGAAGAACCAGGACTCAGTGGGGAGCTGGATGGGGGAGATCAGTTGGTTCTACCTGTGAAATCAGCTACTTGTTCCAACCAGACTCTGGTGTTTACTGGTGTGAGTCTGGATCCTCCTCCATCAGCAGCAGCAGCATCCAGCTCTCTGTCTCTGGTAAGATCAGACTGTGGAGTTAGTGTTGCTGTGTGTAAATGGATGAGATGCTGTAGTTTGTCTCTGTGTTGAGGTGGATCAGTGATCCTGCAGAGTCCTGTCCTCCCTGTGATGGAGGGACATGACGTCACGTTACGATGCCATGATCAGACTTTCTCCAACCTCCCAGCTGCTTTCTATAAAGATGGATCCTTCATTGGTGATGGACCATCAGGTCACATGACCCTCCATGTCTCCAGCTCTGATGAAGGTCACTATAAGTGCAGCATCAGCGGTCAGGGAGAGTCTCCATCCAGCTGGATCTGGGTCAAAGGTCAGCAGCTTCTCTGGTGCTTCAACCTTCATCAGGAGACGAGAAATAAATTATCACCTTTGATTCATTTCAGGGAGAATCAGCTCCACTCCTCCTCCTCCACCCACCTCCATCCCTCCATCCTCCTCTCCTCCTGACCTCCAGTATCTCCTCCACTCCATCCTGTGTCTCACTGCCTTCAACTCGGCTGTTTCTCTGCTCCTCCTGGTTCTGCTGGTTTCATTCTTCATCCACAGGAGCCATAAAGGTGAGACACAAACTGTGAAATGTGACTAAAATCATCCCAGCAGGAATATGAAACAGTTCAGCTTCATCAGAGTCGGTACAGACCAAGAATCCTGAGACTAAAAGTGGCTCCTGTTGACGGCATTTTAGGAAAATCAATGGATTCCTGGTATTCTCAGATTATTCCCAGTATTTTAACTCGGCCAGATGAAACTCATTGAGGAAGCTGTTTATGAGACTAACTGCTAGCAGCAGAGAGGAAAACCTTCACTGAGCCTCAGAGTGTCTGTGGCATCCAGAGGCTCTGAGAACCAGGACTGACAAAACCTGGTCACATCCTGACCAGCAGGTGGCAGCAGAGCTTCAGCAGGTTATTCATCAACTGACACTAAACAGAAGAAGAAGAAATGATCACAGTCTCTGCAGGCAGCATCACCTAGCAACAGGATCCAACCTCATTTGTTGGGAGCAACAAAACGACCCCAGTATCAGTTTTACAAGCTGAAAGGGTGAGAAGCCAATAGAGGAAACAACTAGACAAAAACTACTGGGCAAATGTTAAAGGACATAAGGAAAATTATCCTCCAAATGCTATGATACAACCTAGACAAGAAAAAGTTAAAAATAAGAGTAGTGATAGTTTTGGATGGATTATAAATGAAGAGATAAGTGAGATAGGAATAAATCATTATTTAATTAGTCCTGTGGTGAGTATTTGTGATTCTCCATCTTGGTTAAGTGGAAAACCTGAAGTTGATTTAAGCTTAATGGAAAAAGGCAGACAAATAGAAAAAAAGAGGTGGAAAGACATATAAATAAAGAATATACTGAATATTTACAAGTATATACAGAAGCTTCTAAAATGATAAATGATAAAATTGGAATGGTATTTATAATTCTGGACTTAAATATTATGAAAAATAAAAGAATAACAGATAAATTGACAGTTTATACAGGTGAGCTAATGGCTATATATGGAGTGAGGAAACAAGAGAGGAGATATTGATTTGCTCAGATTCAAGTAGTGCATTAATAAGTATTTTTGAACAGAATTCAGAAACGAGACAAGATATCATATTAAATATTAATCAATCTATTTTAGAATTAAAAAATATGGATCCAGGGTTCAGTTAATTTGGTTTCCTGCTCATATTGGAATAGTAGGAAATGAGTTGGCAGATAAATTTGCTGAGTGCAGCTAAAAGGGATAATGTTGAAATAAATATCAAAATAAGCAGAAATGAGGTCAAAAGTATAAGTAAAATATATATTAAAAAGAAATGGCAGGAATTATGGGATAGAGAAGAAAAGGCAAGATTTTATTACAGCATTAAAAAAAAGTAGGTAAATGTAGGGACGGTAATAGGAATAAAAAAGATGAGGATGTTATATCCAGATTAAGATTTGGGCATCGGGGCTAAATAAAACTTTGAAAATAATTAATAAACATAGTGCAGGTCTGTGTAGTTATTGTGGAGAGTCAGAAACAGTGCAGCATATTTTTATAGAATGTAATAAATATAGTCGGGAAAGAGACGCATTAACCAGAGTTAAATAGAAATAAAAATAATTTAGATATTAAACATTTACTGCAAAGATGGTCTGAGGATGTAGCATCTGAGAGCATTTTTAGTTTTCTTAGAAAGTCGAGTTTTATGTATAGATTATAGTGGTTGGACATCTGGTCTATACTGCAGTCTGGAAGGTGGCAGTGATGCAACTGTAGGTCATCTGCCAACCGCCATAAAACCAGAAGAAGAAGAAGGAGGAGAAGAAGAAGAAGAAGAAGAAGAAGATTTTTTGATTTTTGATTTTTACCAAAACGTTTATTTACAATTGTTTAACAATGCACTTTCACATAATCATCAGGTCAATGAAAAACTAAAATCAGTAAATAAATAATTACATCAGCAATTTGTTAAAATTTAGTTCTCCCTGATCACAAACTGTGCACAATACACCATTAAAACCCCACAGTTGTAAAAAACTATTTAAATCCCCAGTGGCTCTGTGGAAGCAAAACTCCAATCTAAGCCTGGCTTTAACGTTACACTTCCACAGAGCCACCACATCAAGTTGAGGTCCAGCCTGCATTTTGTCCCGTCGAGTTAAATAAATGGCCATTTTGGCCTCTGCGATTAAATAGTTTAAAATGCGGGATTTAAAACTGGTGGCTCGACTGTGATGCACACCGTAGATAAAAACAGAATTGGTAAAAACCAGCCAAAAAGGCTAAAAATTCTCATTAAAAAATGTAAAAAACCAGTTAAACGTACACAATCCGTAAAAACATGAAAAACACTCTCTGACAAACTGCAAAATGGACACTCATTTAAAACCCCAGGACTGATGACCGATAAAAACGAATTTGTAGCGATGGCTCCATGCAGGATCCTCCATTGGAGGTCACCAGTCTTTTTTTTGATTGGAGGCTTGTATAAAATCCTCCATTGAGGCTTCTGTCCTTTGAATTTGTCATTCCACACATTGGTGGATCTTTTGTGGAGATTTCTCTTGTTCAATGTCTTTACACAAGATCTGTACAAAATTTTTGGACTTGTTTTGCACAAATCCAATTCTGTCATGTCCAGCAGGGGGCCACTGTCATCCTCAAAATCAGTTTTCAGGATCACATCTGGAAACGGGTCATTCTGGTCAGGCAGGCATTCTCTCATTGTATGCAGCTGCAGGAGCCGCCTCTCCTCAGCCGACAGCTGCTCCTTCACCCGTTCCAGGAAACGCTGTACCAGCCTGGCGGACCGGACCCCGAGCAGCGAGCCAACCTCCTGGATGTTAGAGAGGTCTGGTCCCGCCACCTCCACCAGACACCTCAAGGTCACGGTCCCGGACCTGGACAGCGCCTCAGACAGGCCCGGCACGCTGCTGTCCTGGACATCCAGTTTCGCTCCACACACCAACGGTTCTTTTAAAAGCCAATGCAGAGAACTATGCGTTTTTGCTCTTTGCAATTTAAAAAGAGCGCAGGATTTAAAAACACCCTGATAAAACTGAGGCAACCCCTTTAACTTTAAAAGACTGAAATCAGTTAAAAACAGAGCAGCATCCAGCCCCAGACCATTAACACGTCTGAGGATACAGCTGGTCACATCCCTCCACACAGGAGATCCTGTCAGGTATTTCTGTATAAACTGAAGGCGGAAAGTTGCAGTTCTACTGGCCAGGTGGACAAGGCCCTGTCCCCCCTCCTCTCTCGGTAAAAACAAAACAGACTGTGGCACCCAGTGTAGACCAGTCCAGAAAAAATTGACCATCTCTGCCTGTATTCTTACAAGTAGGCCAGATGGTGGGTCTAAAGCATTGAGTTTGTGCCACAGCTGTGATGCCACCAGGTTGTTTAAAACCAAAACTCTGCCTCGATAAGACATCTGGGAGTGTAGCCACTTCCATTTAGCCAACTTATCTTTGATTTTCTGTTCAACATTTTCCCAGTTCTTGTTAACAACATCCTTACTGCCTAAAAACACACCAAGATATTTAAAACCGTCTTTTTTCCAAATAAGACCCTGAGGGAGAACCGGGAGCCCAGCAGACCACTGACCGACGGCCAGGGCTTCGCTCTTCCCCCAGTTCACCCTCGCTGCAGACAGAGCAGAGAAATTCTCTGTGATCTTGGTTAAAACACTGACGTCTTGCTGATCTTTTATAAAAACAACAACATCATCAGCGTAGGCAGATAAAACAATATTGTTACTAAAACCAGGTAAAACCAGACCATGAACACGGGAGCGTATTTTCTGGAGGAGGGTTCCAGGGAGAGTGAGTAGAGCATCCCAGAGAGAGCGCAGCCCTGCCGAACGCCTCTACACACCCTAAAAGGAGCACACAGGCTACCGTTGATCTTCAGCACACTCTCAATGTCACTGTACAGTACCTGGATCTTGGCAATGAGACCCTCGCTGAACCCGAACCCCCTCATGGTTTTCCAGAGGAAGCCGTGTTCAACGCGGTCAAATGCCTTTTCTTGATCTAGTGAAATCAAGCCAGTTTGTAAACCCAATGAACCAGAGACTTCCAAAACGTCCCGAATCAGGTAGATGTTATCTACCATGGACCTGCTGGGGACGCAATAGGTCTGATCCCGGTGGATGACCTGCTCCATAGCTTTCCCCAGCCTCGTGGCCAGGGCCTTGGAGAGGATCTTATAGTCGGTGCAGAGGAGGGACACAGGGCGCCAGTTCTTGATGTCCTGCAGGTTGCCCTTTTTGGGCAGCAGGGTGATGACCGCCCTGCGGCAGGACAAGGGGAGCGAACCGGTGGACAGGCTTTCGTTGTAGACGTCAAGCAGGTCTGGGGCCAGAAGATCCCAGTAGGCCTTGTAGAACTCCACCGTGAGCCCGTCAACGCCCGGGGACCTCTGGCCCCGCATGCCGAGGAGGGCTGTGTGGAGCTCTTGAATCCCCAGGGGGCGCTCCATCTCAGAGTTGGTCTCCTCGGAGACCTGGGGTAGTTCATTGCAGAACTCCCCGAACAGTTCTTCGTCCTCCCTGTATTCGCTTTGGAACAAAGCACGGTAGAACTCCACCGCCCTCCTCCTGATCTCACCCGGTTCGCTCAGTTGCTGCCCTGTGTCCGTCAGCAAGGAGTGGATCAGCTTCCTCTGCCCGTGCTTCCTCTCCAAGCTGAAGAAAAAGCTAGAGGGAGCATCCATCTCCGTGATGTTCTGGACCCGGGACCTGACCAATGCGCCTTGGACTTTATTCTCCAGCAGGTTGGCTAAAGTTAGCCTTTTAGATTTGAGAGCTTCAATATGCTCTCGATTTCCTGTGGACTCACTAAGTTGTTCTAATTCCACGATGTTTATCTCCAGATCTCTGATAGATCTGGTAATGTCACGGGTGACATTGAGAGTGTGCTGTTGACTCAGCAGCTTGATCTGTACTTTTCCATGGTCCCACCACTGTTTAAGACTAGTAAAATCAGATTTTCTCTGTCTAAAACCAGTCCAAAAATAAGCTAAAACCTCTTTAAAACCCCGATCATACGTTAGTGCCGAGTTAAAATGCCAGTAGGCGCTTCTAGGTAAAATGTTTCTGATAAAAACACTACCTAAAAGCAACGAGTGATCTGTAAAAGCTACCGGTAAAATCTGGCATGTTTTAAACACATTAAAATTGTGTTTAAAACAATAAAAACGATCAAGACGGGCTAAAGAGATTCTATCCTCATTAAGGTGGGACCATGTATACTGCCTGGCGCCTGCATGCATCCTCCTCCATACATCCACCAGGCCATTGGATGAGACCAGCCGCCGCAGAGCATGTTGGGCTGCTGGATGCGGCTCTGCATGATTGCGGTCTAAAAACTCGTTTTCGGTGCAATTAAAATCCCCACCTACAAAAACATAATCCTCTGACCCACAATCACCCAGCCGTTCCCCAATTTTTTCATAAAAACGCTTTTTCTCTGCATTGGTGGTGGGAGCATAAATATTAATAAAAACTATACTAAAACGATCAAATTTTGTCTTAACTAAAAGGCACCTCCCCTGAACGACATGTTCGATTTCTGTGGAGTTTGGGGTGAACGCTCTTGAGAAGAGGAAACCCACCCCTGCACTCTGGGAGGTGCCATGACTTAAAATGACCTCCCCCCTCCACTCTCTGACCCAGTCTGTCTCAATTAAATGATCACTGTGTGTTTCTTGTAAGTAGATGACATCAATTTTCTTTTGGTTGAGCATTTGATATATTAAAGCTCGTTTTCCAGCCTCCCTCGCCCCGTTAAGATTCAAAGATGCTATTTTAAAAGAATCCATATTGGGTAAAAAGAAGCTAAAAACAAAAAACCAAAAGACTAAAATAAGTAATAAAATGCTACTGTGCATCATTTAATCAAATTTGTTTCCTAACTTTGGTCATTATTTTCTTTAATCTAAACACGTCCCTGTCTGAAAAACCTGATATCTCTTTGTTCCTTATGTGACATCTTGCAGAGAAATAAAATAATTTTAAATCGGGAAAGTAACTCTCAATTTTAATTCCTCTAAATCCTTTAGTTTCTTTTAAAAACGTTCTAAAAGATTCTACAGGGTATCTAGGTGCTTTGCTATTCATTTGTGTGACAGATATCTCACTGCTGTCAGAGATCCAGCTCTCAGCGTCGCTGCTGTCTGACACCTCGTTCCTCTCTGCAGCCAGCTTGGAAACCTGCTTACTGGCCTTCTCGGCCGTCACCACGTTCTTTCTTTTGCTTCGCCTCTTTAACGGGGCTGAAGCCTCCAACTCCATGGCCTCCTCCGCCTCTCCTGCCACTTCAGCTCCAGTAAATACCTCTGCACTTTTCTGTCCCTCCACCTGCACCTCTCCTGTCTCTCCCTGATCTCCACACCCTGAATGTTCCCCACCGCTCCTCACCTTCACCTGCTGCTCTCCCTGCACACCATCTCCCTCCCCCACTTCACTTTCACCCTCACCACCACCATTCATCCCATCACCACACACCACTGAGCTCTCATCCTTTCCCACACTTTCCACTACCACTTCCTCAACAGCAGCCTCTGCCTGCTCCCCCGCCGCTTCACCATGCGGGTCCCCCGCCTGCCCAGCAGTAACGGGTTGCTGCCTGGCTGAACCCGGCGGGTTCTGCCCGGCCCTGTTGGGACACATTTTTACAATGTGCCCCTCCTGGCCGCAGCCAAAGCATTTCATGTTAGAGGACGTTGCAAACAAGATGTAGTCAAAATCATCTACTCTAACACGAAAGCTTAAGTTCAGTTCCTCATCCCGTCTATTAAGGATCATAAACAGTTGTCTCCGATGGGAGACAACATGTTTCAACAATGGTGATTTACACCCTGACGGCACTTTTTTCACTGGTGACACCACCTTGCCGTGCCGAGCAGCTCCTTAATCAAAAACTCGTCGCTAATGAACGGAGGCACGTTCGACAGAGTTACCTTCGTAGAAGGCAAGGTGAGCGGGGAGACTTGCAAAAACAGGCCGTTGACGGAGACGCCTACCTCCACCAACCGTTGGGCTGCTCCACCTTCTCTACAAACAAGACGACAGCTCCGTTCATGCGAGCCGCCGACCTTATGGCCCCATGTCCTATCACCTCTCCCACCGCTAAACAAACTTCCTCCACGCTACACGGAGAACCGGCGCCACCTTGACGCCGTTCTTACGTGTCAGCGTGGAGAAAAACCCGCCACCAACCACCACCATGGCGTCAGACGCCGGCCAGCCAGGCGCGCCTGACGGCCACACCCGAACCTAAACAAAAACCCCTAAAAACGTGACACAACTAACACCAAAACACAACTAAACAATTAACATAAACACCAAGTGAAAAAACAGTAAGAAAAAACACAAATATAGAAATTAAAACACTCGCTCGCTCTTTCACTCTTCTTCCGCTCTCCACTCACCCTCCTCTCACACGAAGAAGAAGAAGAAGAGCCAACCTCATCTGGCAACGTGCTGACCACACATAGCAACGGGTCACCATCACATAGCAACGGGGTCAACATCACCTGGCAATGGGGTCACCACCACATAGCAACGGGGTCACCACCACATAGCAACGGGGTCACCACCACATAGCAACGGGGTCACCACCACATAGCAACGGGGTCACCACCACATAGCAACAGGGTCACCACCACATAGCAACGGGGTCACCATCACCTGGCAACGGGGGTCACCACCACATAGCAACGGGGTCACCACCACATAGCAACAGGGTCACCACCACATAGCAACGGGTCACCACCACATAGCAACGGGGTCACCACCACATAGTGTTATGAGATCAAAATTACTCGTTATATCCTCTCTATGCACGGGTTCAGAAAATGCTGTGCGCAAGGACTGAGACCACGCAGAGACAACAGCATCACAATAATCAGCATTTATTCAAGACAGATGCAAACTATCACCAGAAAAGCACATCACAAAACATCAGAAAACCTCAGAGCACAAACAACACATATTTACCTGAGAAGAGGTAGAGATAAAAGATGGAAATAACAAACAGACAGCAAGAACGTTCTTGGAGAGGTTGCAAAGAGCAAAATCTGACTTGTTACTCTGTGTGTAAAGTCTTTATCCTCTTTTCTTTAATTTATTCAAATAGGGTGGAACTTTGCCCATCCAACCAGGACCTGTCTCTGTCCCTTCCTCCAAATCCATTCTGTCCCTGTTGTCCAAGGAGAACTTCTCCTGCAGATTTATGGCTTTCACCAGGATCTGGCTCCTTCCTGAGCACCTCACAGGTCCCTGTGAAACTCTGGTTTTTTCCTCCCTCCTGTGGTTTTATCACCTTGTAAATGCATTTATCTGTGGTTTTAACCCCAGGCCCTGCATCTGAGCTTACTGACCCAAAAACTCCTATTTAAGTAAAAGATAAAGCCAACTCAAACACTACAAAAATGGTTATATAATTGAATTCAACAAAACACTATACAATGATTATATTTCCTCAACAGTCCCTCTTTTGAGGTCTGACTTTTTACAGACCTCACAAAATAAATTGATTAGTGTTTTAACCAAGGAATCAAAAAATTTAGAATGACCAAACATTGATATACTCCTTTAACAGTCCCCCTTTTTAACTAAAAGCCCTGTCTAAGCAGGACAGCACTGGTCTACAGCCCATCATCTGCAGCACCTTGGAAAAACAACTAATAGGGAGGTGGATTAGGTAAGCTACTGCCACCCGGACCAGTTACTTGTATCTCAAATTAAACTCTGTATTCTACCTAGAGATGATAGAATGATCCTGAGCGAAAGTTTAATACTCACCTGTAGAACCTAAAGAATTCATAAGCTTTCCAATCCAAATGTCAAATACCCATTAACCTTTTTTAAATATGAAGATCTTATAACTCAATCATTTCAGGGGAATCAAACCACATTACAATCCTCATCCTTCCAACATATACAACCAACAGACTCAAAGCTGTGGAGGGAAAGTCAGAATACACAAAAAGCAATTACAACTGGTTTCAATGTTTTTTTTTTACACAGAATTATAATAGAATCTTAAGAGTCCGTATTATGTCTTCTTTGCTAGTCTGCAAAAATGAGATCTTCATCAAAAATGTGACCAAAATACGCGCATAAAGAACCGAAAGTTCAGAAAAAGTCCGCAAGATCAACGATAAAAAACGCAAAAGTGGTGTCGATGTGTGATCCTCTTGAGGCTTGATCCGTCGTGTACCCTCATCGGGTATTTAAAGCTCAAGTTTCCCACCTGAGCATCCGTTGCTCACTGAAAATTGGATTATTATGCCAATTAAACAGTGAGTTTAAGGAGAGGTTTCAATCTCCTCTTCTCTCAATAAATTGAGACCAAAACAGGATTATTATGCCTGTTCGGATCTCTGAAGACCTCAAAACTCAGAAAGCAAAAGTGGTCTCAGCAGGAATTCCTGCTGCACTATTACTGGAACCATCGATCCTCCTTGGTCTGGGGAACTGCGTGTCGAAGCTCCTTCGTCCGTAAAGTGAAGCTGCAGGTCCTCCTGTACGTCTTGAAGGCTCACTGGGGCTGCTCAGCTGCTGCGCACTGACTCCACTGGAACCCGGCGTCTCTTTTCCATGCAGATGAACAGCATCAGACGTCCTCTTCATTTCTCAGCCTGGTCTGGTGAAGTGAAGTTCAGCCCCCGTCCTTCTGATGACTTTAAACTGGACCCAGATGATTCCTGGTACTGGTCCGGTGACGTCTGGTATTCTGCAAACTCCGGTCCCAAACCTAGGACTTCTCAAAAACATCATTATGAAATAAATGTGCCGGTTCACCTGTCCCTTCTGGAGTCCATGCGCAGGTGTCGGAAACATCCTTCTCGTGTCAAACTCGTATGAAGAGAACCCTGTTAATTTGTTAATGGACAACACATAAAAATATCGACCCATAGCAAAACGTTTTATCTAATTTGAATTTAGACTGTGCACAGTTTGTAGCCAATTTTCAACTTTTCTTAAATTTTATCCAGAATTATCCTTATAACGAATAATCAAATTAGACCCAATATCCCGCATATAAAATGCTTCGAATTCATCAATAAATCTACAGTCGCTGTGAAATAAAAATTGATTAGGAACAAGTGTTTGTACAAATCTTCAAACATATCTTCATTTTGGGTCTCTGTGTTAAACATCCTTGAAGTAAAATGACTTCCTTGGCAAGTCATAGATGAAAACGTAGTAAGAGGAACCAACCATAAACGATCCTAATTATTTTGTCGTTTTAAATCATATATTATTCTTATTATCAAATTTTATTTAGATAGTTTATTTCAATTTATCAGGCATGTAGAGACTTTGTATTTAACTTTTATTTTATTATTCTTATGCCTTCATTTCAGATTATAATTTCATTCCTTAAGTTAACTCTTTTTAGAAGCAGTTCCATGATTGTTCCTTTTAAATATCCAATTTAAACCACTTTAATTTTGATCCTACTTTTCATTTTAAATCCTCAAAGGATGATCCGCTTGTCTTGCAAGAATATGTTAACCGTGTCATTAAATAAAAATGATTCATCCAAATTAATCAAAATTCCACACTCCAAATTTCAACCCTTTTAATATTTGATTCAGTTTTTTCTTTTTTTAAATATTTATTTATCTTATTTAATAATGAATTATCCTTTTTATTTCTATCAATATATTTTCAATTTACTGGGGAGAAGCTTGATACAACTATATTCTGTAAACATTTATTTTTAGGCCTTCCTGCATGCCTTATTTAAACCACTTATTTTGAATCATATGGAGTGATATGTAATTATGTCACGATCCCTTTCCCTCTTTTAGGAAACACTGTTTTGTATAAACTATTTGATTCCAATCATGCATGTTAATTATTTCTTATTCCCTCTTTATTCTATAACAGAACAAATGTTCTGTCATAGAATACCATAAAAATGCCATATAAATTAAATAGAGAAATCAGTCACTGCTAACCCATGTCCCATGTTCCAGGTGGATGCAAATGTAATACGGTGTCCCAGATTCCGTTACAATCTGCACACTGCCATCAACAAATTTATATTTGAGTCAAAATTTAGAAAGTAAGAAGGAACGTGGTGCTGTTAGCTCATTGTATACTCAGTCCACTTCAGTATGTTTAAATCTAAAAATAGGAAATCTGAATTATTCCCCTGCACCACGCTCGTCAGTCTGAAATTAAAATAAGTTGGGACAAACGAAGTGAATCACTGAGGCAAAAAATGCTTGTTCGAAAAATGCAGAGAGTCACAAACACCAGTCTTGCAATCATAAATCTTTTGAGACATCCTGTTTGTTGTCACACCCCTACCATAGCCAGAAGGTCAGAATGTCAAGCGAGAGGAATGTGAGGCAATAAACCCAGTAAACATAGTATGCCCTTTGGCAAAGTAAGTCAGCTAAAATAAAAAAAATAAAAAATAAAAACTAAAAATAAACATCGCACTTAATACAAGATAAATTTGGAAAAATAGTGAAATTTCACCAACTCAAACCGACAAGTGGCAGTGGTTTGCATCTCAGAGGCCAAAACACGCTGAAGGAGGAGTCAGAGGACCAAAGTCACATGCGACAGGTGGAGAATCCAGTATCACCCAGCAACCAGACAAACAGGACATCCACCGAGCTATAGCGTGAACTGTGCAGAGTCCATGTGACTCAGAAACGGTACAGGATATGCATGTCCCGTCTTTGAACTGAGGTAAGCTGTGAATGACAGCAGTGGTCCCGAGGGAAGAGACACAGCAAAAGTCACAGAACCACGGAGGATCCCCTCTCCTCCTTATCCATTCCCAGCAGAATGTCTCTTGATCCATGAAGTGTGACCTCCTGCCAGCACGCTTGAGATAATAGTCAGAGTGTAATCCATCCCTGGGTCCTGCCGTGACCCAAATAACAGGAAATAGCAGTAAACTCCACCGACCTCAGTCTTTGAAGATGTCGTCACTTCCACTGAACAGTCCATTTCAGAGGCACAGTTTGTCCTAGCAGCGGTGCGGAGAGCCGAGCATTTGGCTTAGAGCAACAGCAGACACCTGAAGCCAGATGCCAAGCGACACCATCAGCCCACACCTCCCAGCATGGTTCCAGCCTCAGGACCCTACCCCCAAAAGCACTTCAACCTCCAAGAGCAGAACTGCCAGTGTAAAACAAACCAAGTTAACAAAAAAAATCAACAAAAGGCTATACCAACGTTCCTTACTGCAAAATGTCAAATGAACTTTCAGTCGTCTGTGTCTTATTAAGATTCCACAGAGCTCTCTGCCATTCCTCTTGCTTCACACCCCAATTTCTGTAAAGAAAAGAAAATAGAAGTAAAGCAAGACGTTTCACAACCAAATGTGGTAAAAGTATTATAATAAGCTCACTTACTGTTTTTCTTTTTTCTGTTTGATCCATGCAAAACAGCACCTCAAAAGCATTCACTCCGCTTGTGCCAAAGAAATCAGCAGTGACATAGAAATCTACTATTTCTAAATGTAGGTCAACATGACATAAATGCTTAACCGTCATCCGGCTTCCTTACCTCAATTTGTAGTCCACTAATAAGCAGACATCATATGTCAGTGTATCATAAAGGCAAGATAAAATCTCCTTACATAATTAAATCCATAATCCACTATTTTTGAATGAAGGTCAAAAGTTTTGATTAAAAGATTCACAATCAACTGCCTCCAAATCTTACCAATTTAAGTAAGGCCTATTTTAGCCTTCTCCCCTATCTATATAATAAAAACATAATTTTCAAAAAACAATTTATAGGTGGAAAACCAAAAATAGAAGAATTGTGCTCCTCTCAACATGTCCAACTCAGTAACCCATGTGTCTCACAGACCAACCATTAAAACAATTAAGTTAGTGTGTTAGTCAGTAGTTAGTACATCATAAATAAAACAAACAGAATGCAGGTAGAACCCAGAAACATAAAAACATATGGAATATCTCACAGCAACTAAAAGAGTCTTATGATCACCTGTAATTTGTTTGTCACACATGAAATAAAAACATTTGTTCAACATAAAATTAGAACTCCCCAATTTGTACCGATTCCATCTTCCAAACATATTTCTCCAGATTAGAAACCAAAATCCATCCTGTTTAAAGTTTTCAACACAATTTTATAACACCATGCCTGAAAGAAACATAATTATCAGAAATCAAATTAACATATTTCCACACAAAATGCATCTTCGTGTGCAGAGAATCACCTAATAGAAAAAGGTATGCATTAGTCAATATGTCCTGATTCATCTGTCGGAAAAGTAGGAAAGAAATACAGTTAACGTTATAGATGATTAGAACAGGTACTCGCCCCCTATTTTCCAGACTGAGAGTATCGTCCAGGATGCTGGGGAAGCAGAGCAGCATTTGGCCGCTGCTGCGGCATCTGATCCGGCCCTGCACCGACTTGTGTAGGAGTCTATATATTGTGAGGGCACTGACGAACCCAGTGACCCTCTTCGCCACAATAAAAGCACATGTTTCTGCGCATTTGACCTCGTCGACCCCGTTTAACATCCTGAGACATCTGTAAATGATATAGCAAATGTGTCTCCCATTTAGCATAATTACAACCTATCAAATCCCGATCTGCACTCATCCGTCCAGCTACAGAAGAAGGAACACCAGCCAGCACGGCCTGGCGAAAATGTGCATATTGGCCTAAATGATTAGCTGGATGCAATCCCGTGTGCTTAATCCAGATTGCAATGGCCTTGTCCAAATAAAGTCTAGGATTAACTCGGTGATCCCAAAAAAATTGTTTAATAAACAAAGGAGTCGGTTTCACAACATTACTGTCAGATATAGAAAACAAGTCTGGACAAGATTGATCAGCTGGATGACACGGAGGTGAAATAATTATCTGTGCAGTCTGCTGAGTACAGACCTCCAGCTGATCCACATAAAGGTCGCTATACAAGACTGAAGAACCTGAAACTGGGCTCTGCTTATGGAGATGTACTGTGCCCTGCCAACTGACCAAAAGTTTAGCCCAAATACGGCTGTCCCGTTCCGCTCTTTTCAACTTTTTAATCATAGACGGCCTGATGACCAGATCAGCCCTGCGCCACTCTAGCTGAGCTGCATCCCTGCTGGCCACAGCTTGTTTCAGGCAGACATTCAAAATTAAACTCAAAGGCTTCTCCGAAGTAAGAATGTCACGCTGTCGGCGGACCGCCGTTTCCAACATGCCTTGCAAATTTTCCGCCGGCAGACCAAGGGAGTCCAGACCAAGCTGTTGATCATAAATATTAATTAAAACAACTATCTGATCCCCGAGTGATTTCCACGAACCGACACTATATGCATGGACCACTACATCACTGGACAGCGCAGAAGCCATAATAGCAACAACACAGTACAGGCACCAACAAGAAATGTACACACAAACAGCGGTTTTAAACGCAGTACACACGCTCTCACACACACACACGCACCCAAATACGCACACAAACAGCGTAGGACACACGGACACACATATCGAGCCGCAGCTCTGCTCCAGATCAGAGGAAGAAAATGCAGATACACGCAGAGACAGAGAAAAAGAGAGAGAGAGAGAGAGACCCGGCCGCCTTTCAGTGAAAAAATAAAATAGAATAAAACCTAATATCCAGCCGCATTCAAAAACAGTAAACACACAAAAAAGGTTAGTGAAACGCACAGTCACAAAAACAGCAAATATATACAAACAAAAGAAAGCCCTACGGACACCGGTGTCAGAAAAAAAAATAAAAATATGTGGGCCTCACTCCATGTCCTTTCGTAACGCTACTCGTCACAGGTGGATTTCACACCGAATTTAGTTCCAGTCCTTTGCGAGTCGAGTGCAGACTCGAGGTGGACTGAACCTTCAATTTAACGTACGCTTAGAACGAAGCAGTACAACTTGTGCCAGATCCGAATAACACTCAGCCAAGAACATGTCCCTTTAGAGAGGATCAAACTCTCAGGCTGATACAAGCCTGGTCCAACACTAAGCACCAATCTATGAGAGCGGCAGGCTCAGCCTGATCCAGAAGGAGCGCTTCAACAACTGGGGCTAAGCCAACAATCACAGTGGTACAAAATAAAAGCCCTATATGCTAAGATCCAATAAAAAGAAAAATTACACAATCGTTTCTCTGCAATCAAACCAAAGATCCGGTCGAAACCACACACCAGCGCGTCAAAGAGAAATCAAACTCAGACGCACCTGTATCGTGGTTCAACACGGAGGACAAAGTCGTTCACTGCGGTCTCAGGTCCAATCGCACAGCACCGCTCAGAACCGGACGAAGCCCCCAAATGTTATGAGATCAAAATTACTCGTTATATCCTCTCTATGCACGGGTTCAGAAAATGCTGTGCGCAAGGACTGAGACCACGCAGAGACAACAGCATCACAATAATCAGCATTTATTCAAGACAGATGCAAACTATCACCAGAAAAGCACATCACAAAACATCAGAAAACCTCAGAGCACAAACAACACATATTTACCTGAGAAGAGGTAGAGATAAAAGATGGAAATAACAAACAGACAGCAAGAACGTTCTTGGAGAGGTTGCAAAGAGCAAAATCTGACTTGTTACTCTGTGTGTAAAGTCTTTATCCTCTTTTTCTTTAATTTATTCAAATAGGGTGGAACTTTGCCCATCCAACCAGGACCTGTCTCTGTCCCTTCCTCCAAATCCATTCTGTCCCTGTTGTCCAAGGAGAACTTCTCCTGCAGATTTATGGCTTTCACCAGGATCTGGCTCCTTCCTGAGCACCTCACAGGTCCCTGTGAAACTCTGGTTTTTTCCTCCCTCCTGTGGTTTTATCACCTTGTAAATGCATTTATCTGTGGTTTTAACCCCAGGCCCTGCATCTGAGCTTACTGACCCAAAAACTCCTATTTAAGTAAAAGATAAAGCCAACTCAAACACTACAAAAATGGTTATATAATTGAATTCAACAAAACACTATACAATGATTATATTTCCTCAACAATAGCAACGGGGGTCACCACCACATAGCAACGGGGTCACCACCACATAGCAACGGGGTCACCACCACATAGCAACGGGGTCACCACCACATAGCAACGGGGTCACCACCACATAGCAACGGGGGTCACCACCACATAGCAACAGGGTCACCATCACCTGGCAACGGGGGTCACCACCACATAGCAACGGGGTCACCACCACATAGCAACGGGGTCACCATCACATAGCAACGGGGTCAACATCACCTGGCAATGGGGTCACCACCACATAGCAACGGGGTCACCACCACATAGCAACAGGGTCACCACCACATAGCAACGGGGTCACCACCACATAGCAACGGGGGTCACCACCACATAGCAACAGGGTCACCATCACCTGGCAACGGGGGTCACCACCACATAGCAACGGGGGTCACCACCACATAGCAACAGGGTCACCACCACATAGCAACAGGGTCACCACCACATAGCAACGGGGTCACCACCACATAGCAACGGGGTCACCACCACATAGCAACGGGGGTCACCACCACATAGCAACTGGGTCACCACCACATAGCAACGGGGTCACCACCACATAGCAACGGGGGTCACCACCACATAGCAACGGGGTCACCACCACATAGCAACGGGGTCACCACCACATAGCAACGGGGTTACCACCACATAGCAACGGGGTCACCACCACATAGCAACAGGGTCACCACCACATAGCAACGGGGTCACCACCACATAGCAACGGGGGTCACCACCACATAGCAACAGGGTCACCATCACCTGGCAACGGGGGTCCCACGAGGGTCACCACATAGCAACGGGGTCACCACCACATAAGCCCATAACGGGGTCACCACCACATAGCAACGGGTCACCACCACATAGCAACGGGGTCCACACACCTACAACATAGCAACGGGGTCACCACCACATAGCAACGGGGTCACCACCACATAGCAACGGGTCACCCAGCCCCACTGGCAACGGGGGTCACCACCACATAGCAACGGGGTCACCACCACATAGCAACGGGGTCACCACCACATAGCAACGGGTCACCATCACCTGGCAACGGGGGTCACCACCACATAGCAACGGGGTCACCACCACATAGCAACGGGGTCACCACCACATAGCAACGGGGTCACCACCACATAGCAACGGGGTCACCACACATAGCAACAGGGTCACCACCACATAGCAACGGGGTCACCACCACAAGCAACGGGGTCACCACCACATAGCAACGGGGTCACCAATCACTGGCAACGGGGTCACCACCACATAGCAACGGGGTCACCACCACATAGCAACGGGGTCACCACCACATAGCAACAGGGTCACCACCACATAGCAACGGGGTCACCACCACATAGCAACGGGGTCACCACCACATAGCAACGGGGTCACCACCACATAGCAACGGGGTCACCACCACATAGCAACAGGGTCACCACCACATAGCAACGGGGTCACCACCACATAGCAACGGGGTCACCACCACATAGCAACGGGGGTCACCACCACATAGCAACGGGGTCACCACCACATAGCAACGGGGTCACCACCACATAGCAACGGGGCCACCACCACATAGCAACGGGGGTCACCACCACATAGCAACAGGGTCACCATCACCTGGCAACGGGGGTCACCACCACATAGCAACGGGGGTCACCACCTCATAGCAACAGGGTCACCATCACCTGGCAACGGGGGTCACCACCACATAGCAACGGGGTCACCACCACATAGCAACGGGGTCACCACCACATAGCAACGGGGTCACCACCACATAGCAACGGGGTCACCACCACATAGCAACGGGGTCACCCAGCCCCCCTCCTCCTGAGATGGTCTCTGAGTTGCTCTCTGACTGAAGCTGTAGTTGTTATTCCTCTGCAGGAGGTTTTAGTTTTAGCTTAGTTTTAGTTTTAGCTTCGCTCCTGGAGGACTCTGAATGTTCGGGCCGGTTCTGGAGGTTCTGTTGTTTGTTTCAGCTGGTGGAGCAGAAGCTGGAGCAGAACTGATCCCAGACAGGAAGCAGGAAGTGGGTCAGAGTCAGGAGGTCAGATACAGCAGAGGTAACTACAACAGGCTGTTTACCACGTCTGGTTCTGGAGCAGTTTAGGGAAACTGGGTCGGGATGAAGCAGATCTGCTGCTTCCTGATCGGATCAAAATGTTTCTGGAATCATTTCAAACGTTTCTGCAGCTTTTCTCTGTTTTATCCTGCAGGAAATCGACAGTTCAGTCAGCAGTGAGAACAGAAGATCATCAGGAGAACCAGATGAACGAGACAGAACCAGATGGAACCAACAGAACCAACAGAACCAGATGGAACCAACAGAACCAGACCTGAAAATGATCCCAATCCCAGTTTGATCAGATACTTTCTCCTGTTAGCTGCTTTAAACCTCCCTGCCTGCAGGTGGCGCTGTGTTCTGCTGACATTTCATCCTGTTCTCACAGTTTTTCTATTTTCTGATTTTGCTTCTTGTTGAATAAAAAACATTAAAGCTGAAAATAATCAGATTAATGTTCCTGAACCGATCCAGAGTCTCCTGCTGTCCTGTCCTCAGCTCAGGACAGACGTTGAGTTTCTGTCCACCTTCAGGAGGACAAACTGGTCCAGACTGTAACGGGCAGCAGCCCAGGGAGCCCAAATGAAGGGGCGGCTGCAGATGCTCATCTATTTTTAATATATTTCACATTTCAACATTGTGCTTTAGCTGATGGGATTTACAGGGATTAATGATCACAAACCACATGGAAAATCCTGGAATAACAGATAATTCCTCTAAAACGCTCAGAGCCCAATCACCACCAAGGGAAGCTAACGGCTAACGGACTGCAGAGGGCAGCAAAAGGAAAGAGCTTTTTCCTTATTTTAGCTTCTCAAGCTCCAGTTTCTCCTGAATATTTAGATTTAATTTGCTCCATAGAAACACCTGAACCAGAGACCCAGGGTGTGTAAACTTAGAGAGGAAATACCTGATAAGTTTAGAGGTTTAGAGGTGGAACCAAAATGTGAACTGAAGCTCAGAAGAACCAAGGAGTTTTATAAAACTATCAACTGAAAACTCTGCAGATAAACGACAGAAAACAGCAGCAAAGCAGCGAGTGGAGACATTGGAACCATGTTGGAGTTATTACAGCATGAAGGAGAGCAGAACGACATGAGGAGCTAATCAGAGGGAAGTAGGAGCAGCCGAGGCTCCGGAGGACCAACTGGCAGGATGAGGAAAGGTCAAAGGTCAACAGAGCTGGAACAAGTCACTTCAATTCAGTTTTTATTATTAATCCAAATGAAAATGTATTTACAGCATCGGAAATACAACAAATCAGGAAAAACATCCGTAAAAGACATCAGACTGATTCTGTAGAGAACAAAAACCACTGATGCTTAGAGCATTAAATGCATTTAATGCATTAAGTGCATTTAATGCATTAAATGCATTAAATGCTCTTTGCTCCCAAGATAATAAATATAAATATTTATTTCAAATACTGTGAATCCAGAACCTAGAAGTGGTGCTAAAGTAACACAAAAAACAGAAAATGTTATATTTATAAATCATGAATTTTCTGGATTCTGTTACATGAACACATTGCAGGTCCAGGAGCACAATGTGACCTCTGACCCCTAAATATTCAACAGCTGGTTGGATGCAGCCGTACCGGAGACAGAAACATTTCAGTCAACAGAAGGACATCAGATGTCCTGAGGGAGGAGCTTAAACAGAGAGGACACCAGGTTACCATGACGACGACGCTGAGGGAGCTGCCGCAGGTGAGATGAAGAGATTCAGCAGAAAACAGCTGCAGGTTCTTCAGGGTTTGAGAGAGAACGACTGAGACTCAGGTCAAGGTCAAAGGGCACAGAGGAAGAGACTCCATGAAGAAGAGGAAGAAGGTTCTTTGGACCCAAATGGAGATTTCTGACCATCAGACATGTCAGCAAACACATCGAATCAGGCGTCACATCGCAGGGAGTGAAAACTAAATACCGACTGAGAGGAGCTGGACCTCTGATGAATTAGGTCAGTCACTTTAAAGGGGTGGATATTTATCCCATCCCTTATTTATGTTACAATATCATAGTTTTGAATCATTTTTTGCTTCTCCTGATAGATTTTGTGAAATCGATATGAACTTTACTTTTTATCAGCGCTGCAGGTTACTGAGAGTGAGAGAAACTGAACTTCTGGTATTAAAAGAAAAGTTAATTTTTTATTAGTTATTCTCCCTTAAAAATGAGTAATAATTTGATTAAGTGAAATCAACATGTCCTCCATCCGATGAGCGTCTGAAGTTTAGACATTCAGGAACCAGATGCGTTTGCTGCGTCTGTCGGCCATCTTGTTCTTGGCTCCGCCCACTTATCTGGGTTGTTTTCTATTTTTTCCAGGTTCATCTTTCTTTGGCCTTAGTCACATTTTCATGGTATCCATTAAAACTGACCAGCGTTTCATCCACCATCTGATCTGTTCCTGGACAAACGGCGCCCTCTGGTGGCCAGTGGCAGAACTGAAGGAAGGAGGCAGAGCTGGAGCCTGAAGGTTTGGGGTTTATTCATCCTTCTGTGGTTTATTGGTACTTTGCTGATGCATACAGAGAATCTGTCAGCAGCTGAACTTTAGTTTACTTCAGCTTTAGCTGTAGCTGATGTTGTTATTTTGCTTCTTTTAATCATTTAAACCCTTTTCCACCTTCAGGCAGCCTGACAGCGTCAGAGGAGGAGGAGGAGGAGGAGGAGGAGGAGGAGGAGGAGTTAGAGGAGGAGGAGGAGGAAGAGGAGGAGGAGGAGGAGTTAGAGGAGGTCCGACTGATTCTGACTGAAACCAGTTCAACCAGTTGATCTCTGACAGGAACCATGAAGCCAACATCTGCCAGGCTCCTGCTCTGTAAGTACAGACTCCAGCTGTGGGTTATGATCATTTATATGATCATTTATATATCTGAGTTATGAAACTATTTTATGTGAATCATATCTAGTTTATAATATTTATTCTAATTTCTCTTTTCTTTAGTTTTGACCTTGGAGCTTTTCTGCACAACCAGCCGAGGTTTGATCACTTCATGTTTTAAACATTTTACTGGATTAATATGTGAAATAATGAATATGAATTTTCTTAACATGGTTAATGAGGCATGAAAGTCGATGTAAACAGTAAAAGGAAAACAGTTATTACTTTAATCTGCTGTTTAAGAAGCTCATATCTCCTCCATCCAGGGTTCAGATGTAATTTAACATCATTAGTGATCAGAATATGAGAGAAACCAACAGGATGTGTTGAAGGTTCGGGGTTTAATGCAGGAATTTGGAGTTTTGATGAGAATAAAACCAGCAGCAGTTTTTCCCTCCAGCTGCTCGTCTGACTCTGAGTCCCAGCAGATCTCAGTTCTTCCAAGGAGAATCAGTGACTCTGACCTGTGAGGATGGAAACATCTCAGCTGGATGGACTGTGAGGAGAAACACAACCAGTGGAGCCAGTACTTGGTGTGGAAAAGGCTGGGGGAGACATAGTGGTTCCAGCTGCAGCATCAGCTTCGTTTATGCATTAGACTCTGGTGTTTACTGGTGTGAGTCTGGATCCTCCTCCATCAGCAGCAGCAGCATCCAGCTCTCTGTCTCTGGTAAGATCAGACTGTGGAGTTAGTGTTGCTGTGTGTAAATGGATGAGATGCTGTAGTTTGTCTCTGTGTTGAGGTGGATCAGTGATCCTGCAGAGTCCTGTCCTCCCTGTGATGGAGGGACATGACGTCACGTTACGATGCCATGATCAGACTTTCTCCAACCTCCCAGCTGCTTTCTATAAAGATGGATCCTTCATTGGTGATGGACCATCAGGTCACATGACCCTCCATGTCTCCAGCTCTGATGAAGGTCACTATAAGTGCAGCATCAGCGGTCAGGGAGAGTCTCCATCCAGCTGGATCTGGGTCAAAGGTCAGCAGCTTCTCTGGTGCTTCAACCTTCATCAGGAGACGAGAAATAAATTATCACCTTTGATTCATTTCAGGGAGAATCACCTCCACTCCTCCTCCATCCTCCACCTCCATCCCTCCATCCATCTCTCCTCCTGACCTCCAGAACCTCCATTGTCTCATTTTCTTCAGTGCTGTTGTTTCTCTGCTCTTCCTGGTTCTGCTGGTTTCATTTTTTTATCCAGATCATAAAGGTGAGAATCTGACTAAAATAATCAGGAACATTAAATATGTTTTAACTCAGTTCAGGTCCTCAGACTGCAGAACGTTTCCTTGTTGATCTGCAGAACTTTATCACGGTCAGAACCTGTTGGTTCTGCTGCTCCACCTTATCGTCCTCCTGAATGCAGAAGGATTTTATTTAACAGTTTTCAGATTTCATGGTTCTGAATCCAAACACCAACAGGAGGTCAGTGAACAGCAAACCAGACGTTTCCGTCTTAAACGTGATTCTGTCCATCACTGGGTGGACGACGTTCAGCCCTCAGCTTCCTGTTGGTTCAGAAAAGTTCCATCAGACCTGATCAGAACCGACCCGATCTCACCGCAGATCATCTCAAGTCTCAGTTTCTGCTCTGTGGTCTGAAGGTGACAACAGATGGAGTCAGATCAGTCTGAGCTGCACAGTGTTTTTCTGCAGCAGTGGAACAAGCTGTGGTCTGGTTCTGGTGTCACAAACATCCTGTAGGTCCATTTCAGACCAACCAGAAACAGCCAGAAGGTTCCAGAAATTTAACCGTCTGCTTGTTTTGAAGGACTGAATATTTCTGTTTCCTGCAGCTGCTGATCTGATCCGAGTTTCATTCTGCAGAAACAGAAACAGATCAGAGACGACAGGAGACGGACAACAGGGACAAATCAGCAGCAGAGACCAGCAGCTGCGCCCCCTGCTGGACAAACCTCCCATAACAGAGACCAGCAGCTGCGCCCCCTGCTGGACAAACCTCCACCAGCAGAGACCAGCAGCTGCGCCCCCTGCTGGTCAAACCTCCACAGCAGAGCCAGACATCCAGGTTCTCCCTCCCTGCTGAACTGACAGCAGGTCCAGATCTTCTTCTGCTCAGTCAGGAAACGTTTATCTGCATTTAAACCAGCTGGATTCCATCCAGTCCAGCTGTGGTTGTGGAACAGGAACCGGCCCACAGCATCACTTCCTCTACTGTTCTCACCTGCTGAGCCGCTCAGATCCACGACGTTTTCACACCTACAGCTGGTTTTACTTTGGTCTGGATCAGTTGTTGAGTTTAACTTGTGACTTTCTTCTGTTCGTTGATCAACTAAGTATTGATACAGGAACAAAGTGTTTCGTTGTATATTGTCATAAATCTCAAGTTTTCTACTTTTCTATTCTAGTTGTTCTGTGTGATTTATGTCTATAATGATGTATTTAGTGACTCTGATGCTGAAGCTGCAGCTTCTGAGGACAGATTTATTTATGTCCTAAAACCAGCAGATGAGTTTCTGAGGATTAATCAGAGTCACTTGACTCCATCAGCTGATGATGAAACATCCACCTGCTGCCACCTGCTGGCGGAGCGATGATATTACAACTCAGCTGACAGAAACACTCTGGTTCTTCCTTCAGAAAGAGGCTCAGATCTGGAACATCTGGACTAAAGCAGCTTGTCCTAGTCAAAGGCTCCAGTCCTGCTGTCATGAACTAACATGCTGGAGCAAAGCAGGATGTGAAGATGTCCAGATTATAATCCAGAATCCTGAAGAATCCTGTAATACCAGCTCTCCGCCACTAGGTGGAGTAAAAACTACGGCAGCTCCAGAACCTGAACCAGAACCAGAAAATCACCATGTGAGTTTTACTCAACAGCAGATATTAATTCACACAAATCTGATTTTAATTATATATCTAAATAATGTAAAAACGGGATTTATTTGTTTTAATATTCAGATGTTTTGACCCATTAAAAAGTTTTGTATCTGTTGAAGGTAAGAAAAATAAAATCTCAAATAAAATGTTATTAATTTGTTTATCTTTTGGGTAAATGATGTCTTATGATCCGACTTTAGCTCCATCCAGCCAAAACAGGGATGAGTAACGTCTTAAACCTTTTCAACCTGAACACAGTGAATCTATGTGGAGGTAAAATCACAAGACGTGATGAAGATGAAGACCAAATGGAGGAAGAGGACAGAGCTGGAGGAGCTGCTGTTTGCTGCTGCTGCAAACAGCAGGAAACAAAATGTTTCAACATGAAACAAAATGATTGAACGTGCTTCAACCTGAAGCCTGAAACCACCTTCTGGAAAAACTGAAAACCTCAGGAAGTCGTTCTGCAAGATTAAAAACAAAACCGAAACTCGATTGAATTAATATCCTCTCAGTTATGACTTTTAGTAACACTTTATTTGAAGTGGTGAGCATAAGACTGACATGACATGTCATAAACATAAAGAAGTCATTATGAATGCTTATTACAGTTGTCATGAAGTATCATTAGGTAAATAATTACACTTTTAATGTAAAGTTACTCTAAATTTGCCTTGAACGTCCATTAAAAGTGCCAACTTTGCATTAAATTATCATAATTTTACAAAGTCATGCAAAGTTGGCAGAGAGAGAAAGTTATACGGAGGAAGAGGAATTAAAACAAAAGAGACAAAGACATGAGGAGAAACTTTAGAGAACTGAACAGAAACAAAACTGATCTAACAAGGACTAAGAAACAGAATCAAACATTGGACAGAGAAACAAACTCAACCAGAATCACCAAGGAAGAAGAAAAGAAGAAAAAGTAGAGCTAAATAAAAACAACTGAGGAACAAAAAATGGCACAAATATAAAAAAACCTCAAACAAGATCCCAGCAGATTAACCATTATTGCAAAAAGTAATGCTTTTAGTAGAACCAGTAATTTCAACTCTATCACCATTGTGTTTCTGTGTGTTTATTCTTGAGTTTTCTCTGTTTCCTGTTCCCTGTGAGTCTCTCTCTGTGTCTTCCCATTGCTGCCAAAATATCTGAAAATCAATACACACTTAAATGCAGTGTGTTGACTGTGACCTTTGACACATCCATGTAGGGTGTGAACCCCTGGCCTATCAATCTAATCGACTCAAAGGACTTTTCTGAATTTATATTGAATTGGAAAAATTCATTGAAAATCAGTGATGGATGGATATTTTCATCTCTAAGCTTTTAAATGATTTCAGAAACCACTAAATCTAAATCAGTCTGTGAAGAGAAGTAGTAGAAGAACTGTCAGTCCGATCACCGGCCCAGAAGATCCAGCTCTGCTTCCTCTGCCTAAGACCATCCTTGGCTCTGTGGAGGAGAACCAGCAGTGAGAACGAGGCGTCGGGAAGAAACTGAAGAATAAAACATCTTCTAACATCTCTGTCACAGGGAGGCAAAACGATGCTGTCTGTGGAAACTGGTTTCACTTGTTGCTCAGTGACAAATCAGGTCTTTCTTTGTTGTGCAGGAAGAGATTTTCTTCAACATGACCTGAGTTTTTGATTGTTGAACCACATGATCAGCTTCTCTTAAGACCATCTGTTCCATTTTTAACAACCCTAACCAAGTGGAGACGTCTCCATCTGGAGCTCCACAGCTTCCAACATCTCTGCCATCCTTCCCTCAGTTCCCATCTTTAATCAACATATGGAAAAAACCCTGAACATGATCATTCAGATTCCAGGTCCAAGAAATCACTTGGCTTGATGAGCCACTTCCCTGGATGGCTGATCTATCATCGTACCGTCAGAATAGAGCAGTGGACAGACTAGCCTCTGTCTCAGCAAAAGCATCAGCCGATCTGAGAAACTCAGAGTTTTAGAGGGAAACTCACTAAGCCAGGAGTCTGGATCTCAAAGCCTGGCTTCAGCTCCAGGACTTACATTCTGTCTGATCTCATCTGTTTGCCGATGATGTGATGTAAGTTAAACTGATGTGGCGAAGAAGAAGCTGGGCTGAAAGACAAAGATGAGCTACAGAACCAGACAACAGAGACTAACGGGTTTGTCCTTCTCAGACGGATCAGGGCAGAGAGCTGCAGCAGGACAGCAGGACACCAGGACTCTGCCCTGTCTCTGTCCTACTTCCAGCTCAGACATGGAGCCGAGTCATTGCTGGACGGCTCAGAGCTGAGCTGCTCTGAGCAACTGAGCTCAACAAATTCTGTGTCCTGATAACAACAACCATGACAGACCATATGGGGATTAAGTTGTTAATATGTTGCTCTGGTTGGACAACATCTTCAAATATGTAGCTAAGCTCCACCGTTAGCCTCCATGTTTACTTCCGCAAACACTGAGCTCTTCTTCTTCCATGGCGGTTGGCAGAACACTGAGAACACTGACACTGCTGTGTGAATGGCCTGGCAAAAAAAACATTTGATTTAACAAAAAAATCAGGATTGGGTCACTTTAGGCTGCAGTGTGAACGCAGCCAAAATTATGTCACACCCTCATCATGTCTTTGTCAAAGCCTGCAGTTCATGTATTGGAGAAATAATTAAATGTTGATGACACTTGAGGATTTTTTAAATGTTTTTTGTGGAATCCAGCCTCACCCAGTCTCTGCCTCCAGTGGATCCCGGGTAAATTGAGTTTGAGACCCTGGTCTACATTAAAGTCATCAATCGAAAGAACTGGGTGAGTCCATGGTGGGAAGGACTGGTCCTGATGCTGATAACACCAACCGCAGTAAAGATTGTTGAAAGACTCAGCTGGATACATCTGAGTCACTGCAAGCTGCAGAGAGTGTTTGATCTTTAATCCTGAGTGAGGGGGAAGCCTGGCTACAAAGGGGTTCCTGACCAATAGGGTGGTTCGTCTAAATGCTATTAAAGAAACTCGACAGATCCTCACTCCTTAGTCTGGGGGCTCTGACATCTTTGTATGCCGAGCAGCAATGGGTGTCCATATGGCAGGTGGAGCCTCTACTGTGATGTAACTGCGGCATGTCTGATGTTTGGAGGGGGAAGTGACCTCACCTTCAGCAGGACAAAGAAGGAAGCAGACAAGTTACACCCCACAATCATGGCACCAATCTATGGTGGCAACTGAAGAACAGGACCACCTATGAGGGGAACAAAGTAAACTGCTATATGTGTGAACAGTTGCCCTATGCCACACACAACTCAGGCCTCCGACCAGGGAACATCACTGATGAGAAGCAGATGAGTCTCTATGGCCTTGGTACACACCCACAGCAAGGAGGAACAACAAGTGGAGAAAATGGATGATTCTGTTCCACTCTGGATGGGAACAGTCATACAAGGACCTTTGGATGTTATGAACTGTTCACCTGATACTGACGTTCTTCCTTTTCCATAGACATTGTGAAATTACCAGAGATCATTTCCTTGGCAGGAGCCAAACCAGGATCCCTCAGAAACTGTGTTTACAACAATGGATCTGGTGGAACTATTTCTGACGCTCTACATGAGCTGGAGGAACTTAAACATTACGTGGACAGTGAAGCCCATGGATCATATTCTTTTTACTTTCTTTTCTGGCTCACTTCTGGAACCTGGTGGAACCTGCTGTTGAGAATTGGAGCATCTATTCCGGGCGTTCTGATCCTTTTTGCCTTTTCACAAGTTGCATCTCTCATGCCTTCATAGCATGATGCTAAAGACATTTAACACTGCTGTGATCAGCTATCAGCTGGTCAGACCAACTTCTGGCACACATGAGGATGACTTGTTCCATATGGATGAAGAAGCACTGAAGAGTGGATTATATAAAAATGTTCTGTAATCAATAAGAAGATTAAATCATCTGCTGAATGATTCCTACAGTGAAAATGAGAAAACAAGTGGAGTTAGTGATAAAATAACTACATTTGGTTCCTGCTGTGTCCTTTACATGTTATATTTCTTTAATGGTGTGTTTGTATGTCTTAGACCTATCAAACATTGTTGCCCTCCAGCTCAGCTCTGGTTATGTGAAACTCAAACATGACAGAATGAATCTGCTGAAATCTCTGATCCAAACCCAGACAGACTCACCTGAAGTAACGATCAGGTTGACGATGCTGTCGGGACGTCCTACCAAGTTTCTTGTTGCTCCACTCTGAATGATTCGACACTCGTATGTCCCGGTATCATCAATCGTCAAGTGACTCAGAACCAAAGACGCGTCTCCGTTCTTCATCTGTTCGTCATTCAGATCCGCCCGGCCCTTAAAAGATGGATTCTGGTGTTCTGATTCAAACTGAGAATCTCTGAACAGCAGAACACAGCAAGAATCCAGTTCATCTTTCTTCCACTCTACAACCAGGACAGATGAGCTGTCAGGGACCCGACAAGGCAGAATAATGTTCTGTCCCGATTCTGCTGTGACACTGTATTGATCTGAAGGACAGGAAACAAGAAATTAAATAAAACTGTATAAATACTTTACAGAATATTTAAATAATCTGTTTAAGCTCAGCTGTTCTGGACTGTAAAGCAGTGAGACTCTGATGTGAGTGTAGATGATGGATTTGAATAGAAATACAAACGTAGTTTCTCTGGAAAACAAGCATTTTGACCAACATCCTGCAAAGAAACCCTGACTGAGGAGGATAAGCAGCTTCAGTTCAACTCAAATCATTTTAACTCATTAATCTGATCTCTCTGGTCATGTTGGTCTCAACAAGCTGGTTGTTGTTATTCCAACCAGAACCTTCTTGCTTGGTAATCCCAGGCCATGTGGTGAACGATGCCTTCCTGTTCCTGCTGCAGCAGGCTGTCTCTCTACAAAATGATCCTGGAGGATGAAAACCTGCTTCAACATGTCCTTTGCTGGAGGGAAATCTGCTCAGTGCAGCTGGAAACACCCACTCCAACCGACACCAGGACTGTCTGGTGATATTGATGCTGGTTTCATCAGCAAATATGATTGGAGTTTCAGGGATGATTAACATGAAGGTTTTTAACAGTTAGGAATCTTTAACTCAGAAACAAGAAATAAATTCTGCAGTCAAATGAATAAATGACCTTCAGCTTTAGCAGCAAAGAAACGTTTAGAGGAAACAGCAGAAACTAATTAAAACTGGAACAAAGGACAGTTTATATCAGCTCTGGACAGAATCAACCAGCATTTGATTAAAATACTTCAGGAAACTGAAATTAACTGGAATCAACACAAAGCACCAACACTCATCTGGATGAGTCTGTTTTAATCCAGCAGAGCAAACCAGCAGGTTTAATAAGAGTCTCCTTAAACTTTACTGACTAAAACATTTCTCCATCAGAGAACCTGAGTGTCAGTTTGTCTTTTACATGATTAGTTTGAACTTACCAGAATCTGTGGACACAGAAGAAATGTCTAATAGCAGAAGCCAAAGCAGCAGCAGCTGAGATGAAGACGCCATGAGGAGCGAAGCAGGAAACAGTCTGACCTGCAGAGCGAGTCTGAGCTAGAATGTCTCAGTTAGAAGCTGCAGTTCTGTTCAACCTTCAGGAGGAAAAGCCCTCTGGCTTTTTCACCATTTGACATAAGGCAGGATTATCTCATCTTAAAAACAAAATCTATCTATGTATTTTCAACCGTTTTGAAAATGCTGGAATAGGTTTGATATTTTATTAAAGTTTATTTGATAGGGACAGACACACATTTACATAGACAAACTGAATGAAACAGCAGTCCCATGTTAGCATCACGGTGCAATAGCAACAGCTAATTCGCAGCACTTGTCCCTAGATGGGCTTTTTTTAAAAAAATAAATAAAATAAAATAACTATAAAAAATTGAAGAGAAATCATTTGAAATAACACAACATAATATATACAAACAGAGAAGCGTAAAAAAAAAAAAAATTAAAAATGAGTACAGGTCTGTTTTTGACTTAACCAGAGTTTTGTTTGATTTTTGAATGTACTAAAACTGATTACAGACTTTAAGTGAACAGGAAGTGAGTTCCAAGCTGCAGATCCTCTCACAGACAGAGCACTTTGAGCAAAAGTGGTTCTTCGAAAGGGGACCTTACAATTTCCCTCCAAAGCTGCTCTGGTAGATCTGCTATTGCCCTGCAGTCTCTGTATGCAATCGCTTAATGGTATTGGTGCTAGTCCATTTAAACACTTAAAAATCATTTTTAAAACGTTATAATTTAGAAAATTTGTAAAATCCAAAATGCCAAATATACGTCCAAAATACGACAATGATGGAATCTAATCGGCTTTTGATATAAAACCTTTAAGGCCCGATTATAAACACAGATTAAACCAGAACAACTCAAACTGGGCAAACCTGAGTATTAATTTTTAACAGACTGTTTTATTTACTTAGTGCCTTTATGTCATTTATAATAGTATCATTTGATGGCTTTGTTTACATCAAAACAAACAGGATTATCCGTTTGTCTCGATTCTGTTCATTACCTTCATGGACAAAATCTCTAGACCAGCCGAGATGTTGATCCGTTTTGGTGGCCTTAGGATTCATCTCTGCTTTTTGCGGATGATGTGGTCCTATTGGCTTCATCAGATTGTGATCTGCAGCTCTGACTGGAGCTGTTCGCAGCAGAGTGTGAAGCCTCCAAATCCGAGGCCATGGTCTTGAGCCGGAAAAGGGTAGAGGTCCTTCTCCGGGTCAGGGGGGTCGTCCTGCCTCAAGTAGAGGAGTTTAAGTATCTGGGGATCTTGTTCACGAATGAGGGAAGAAGGAGATGGACAGGCGGATTGGGGCGGCGTCTGACGTGAAGCGGCGCTGCACCGGTCTGTCATGGTGAAGAGAAGCTGAGTCAACAAGCCAAGCTCTCGATTTACCACTGGAAGACGTGGCTGGGGAGGGAAGTCTGGGCCTCCCTGCTGAAGCTGCTGCCCCTGCGACCCGACCCCGGATAAGATGGATGGATGGATTAAAATATATTTATCAAAAAATCTAAATTTACTTTATAAAAGGTTTTGTAACATTTATGTCTCTATTTTCATTTTGGTGGAATGAGAATAAAAATATCTCTTTGGTTCATAAAGGTTACAAACTCCGGATCTATAAAGTGTTTATTTGTTTCAATATAAATACAGTTAACTGTTTTAATCCAACACTAAACCGTCATGCTAAACACTATAATTATTGTTTAGTGCTAAACATGTTCAGTAGTAATTAATATTATATATAAATTCAACACCAGATGGCGCTGATGTACTGTACAGATACATTACAGCGCCTTCTGTATTTCAGTAACTACCATTACTAATGCATCACTCATGTTCATCATACTGATGTAAACTAAATAAACTGATTTTGTGTCTAAATTTAAACCTGAAATGACATAAAGTTCATTTTGCCCCAGTTCCTTTCATCATGCAGCTTCCCTGACTTTGTGCTGAACCTGGTTTCTCTCTGCTGGTTGAAGCAGCAGCAGCAGGAAGTGAACAGCAGCAGAGGAAGAGGGCGGACTGAGCCGGTCTCACCAGCACCGACCCAAACGGGTCAACGACTGAGGAGACATGGAGGAAACATCTGCCAGACGACTGCTGGGTGAGAACCTGTCTGTTTTCTGCTTGGTTCTGATGGTTCTGATGGTTCTGGTGGTTCTGATAGTGAGGTCAGAGGTTAAAACTGGACCCAAACCCAGCAGGACTTTAAGAAGGAAATGTGTGTCAGACCTTCACAGTTGATGATGAGGATCTGAAATGTTCTGCAGTTGGTCGTTAACTTCAGCTGAACTTTGTTCTCCTCAGAGTTTATCGTCCTGCTGAGCTGCTCATCAAACTCAGGTCAGTGTTTCATCCTCCACCTGCTGAGTGAAGCTGCTGCTTCGCTACAGGAACTGATGTTAATCAGAGACTGAAACGTTACATCATGATTAACTCCTGAGATTCAGAACCTTATTATAGGGTGGAGGAATCAGACATGATCAATGAAGCAGGTCAGAGAATTTACAGACGGTTCTGTTATCTCCAGTTCTCCCAGTTCGTCTGACTGTGGATCCCAGCAGATCTCAGTTCTTTGAATATGAATCAGTGACTCTGATCTGTGAGGATGGAAACTCTGATGGATGGACTGTGAGGAGAAACTCAACTGGAGGAAACATGACTTGGTGTGGAAATGGATGGGGGGAACCAGCTGGTTCCTCCTGTCAGGTCAGCTACATCCTCCCATTAGATTCTGGTGTTTACTGGTGTGAGTCTGGATCCTCCTCCATCAGCAGCAGCAGCATCCAGCTCTCTGTCTCTGGTAAGATCAGACTGTGGAGTTAGTGTTGCTGTGTGTAAATGGATGAGATGCTGTAGTTTGTCTCTGTGTTGAGGTGGATCAGTGATCCTGCAGAGTCCTGTCCTCCCTGTGATGGAGGGACATGACGTCACGTTACGATGCCATGATCAGACTTTCTCCAACCTCCCAGCTGCTTTCTATAAAGATGGATCCTTCATTGGTGATGGACCATCAGGTCACATGACCCTCCATGTCTCCAGCTCTGATGAAGGTCACTATAAGTGCAGCATCAGCGGTCAGGGAGAGTCTCCATCCAGCTGGATCTGGGTCAAAGGTCAGCAGCTTCTCTGGTGCTTCAACCTTCATCAGGAGATGAGAAACAAATTATTATTTTGATTCATTTCAGGGAGAATCACCTCCATCCCTCCATCCTCCACTCCTCTTCCTCCATCCTCCTCCACCTCCATCCCTCCATCCATCTCTCCTCCTGACCTCCAGCATCTCCTCCTGCATCTCACTGCCTTCAGTTCTGCAGTTTCTCTGCTCTTCCTGGTTCTGCTGGTTTTATTCCTTAAAAACCACAAAGGTGAGACACAAACTGAGACTAAAATGATCCCAACAGGAAAATTAAATGTGTTTTATCACATTCTGAAGTTCTGGAGGTTCTGTTGGTTTGTTTCAGGTGGTGATGGAGCAGAACTTCTCCCAAACAGGAAGCAGGAAGCATCAGGTGTTGAAAAGTAGCCAACCGGATTCAGCACAAGTAAAGATTTGTTTCTCCATGTGTTATTGAGATCTAACTTTGAATATACTGATTTTCACAAACATCTGGTCAGATCTTTCTGCAGCAGAATGTTACCTTATCAGACTGCAGATATTTATTATGATCAGAACCTTCTGGTTCTGTTGCTCCTGAACACAACTGGGATTTTATTTTACAGTTTATAGACTTTCTAACTGGAAAAGGTTTCATCACGACTGGTTCTGACCGTTTGACTTAATTACTTTGGTCCATTTTTCAAATAATTCTCAGCATTTTAACAACAGTCAGTGAATTTCTGAAACCAAGTCATGCAAACATCCAAACAGGATTACAGACAAAATCCAGTTTCCAGTTGGTCTCTGAAAACTGAATCTCAGTCTCAGTAAACATGTTGATGCTCCAGCCTGACGGGTTTTTGGGTCTTTGGGTCTTTGGGTTCAGATCAGTTGGCTGGTCATGATGTCATTATGACAGTGTCTTGTTCTGAGGTAAATATGGCTGCAGGTTTCATAAAAATGATTGTAAATTGTGATTGGGAGACCAACGTAAGCATGAAGCATTTAGGATTTTACTGTAATTTGACAAACTATGTCAGAGAACAACTGGAAATAAAAACTAGAAACAGGAACATGAGAGAATCTCCTGAAGGACAACAGCAGCATTACTTTACTTTATAATTTCCATTTGGATCCTGGGAAAATGTCTTGAGGAATGAAGAGCAGGATGAGATGAAGTCCACCAGCTTCCTGGTGATGGACTGATGGAAACCGGCATCATGTCCTCAGGTTCCTCTGACTCTTCCTCCTCATTCTGACTCGTCTTCCTCTCTGGCTGTTGACTCATCCAAATCCTCGTCCTTCATCATCAGAAATGTAACATCATGTTGTTCTCTATATGACTATAAACCTCCCAGTTGATCATGATGAGCCTTCAGTCTATTTCAGAAAATTGGTTCATCTAAAGGTTCACACATTTACCTCCATCAGAGAAACTCAGGATTCACCTGGGAGACGTTCATCAGTTCAACAATGAGCCAAAATGTTGTTTAGAAAGTTCAACAGAGACCTGTGTAAAACATTTAGATCAACATGAAAGCATTTGAAACTGGAGAAAAGGGCAGTTGTCTGCTGCACAGAAGCATTTGCAGCTCTCAAAAGAACAGGAAGTGGTTTCTTGATGAGCTCAATACATGACCCCTGACCCCAATGCTTCTCAAAGCTGTGGTCTGGTTCTGGTGTCACAAACATCTTGCGGGTCCATTTCAGACCAACCAGAAATAACTAGAAGGTTCCAGAACTTTAACCGTCTGCTTGTTTTGAAGGACTGAATATTTGTTTCTGCAGCTGCTGATCTGATCCGAGTTTCATTCTGCAGAATCAGATCACAGAGAGGACAGGAGACGGACAACAGGGACAAATCAGCAGCAGAGACCAGCAGCTGCGCCCCCTGCTGGAAAAAACCTCCAATAACAGAGACCAGCAGCTGCGCCCCCTGCTGGACAAACCTCCAATAACAGAGACCAGCAGCTGCGCCCCCTGCTGGTCAAACCTCCAATAACAGAGACCAGCAGCTGCGCCCCCTGCTGGTCAAACCTCCAATAACAGAGACCAGCAGCTGCGCCCCCTGCTGGTCAAACCTCCACAGCAGAGCCAGACATCCAGGTTCTCCCTCCCTGCTGAACTGACAGCAGGTCCAGATCTTCTTCTGCTCAGTCAGGAAACGTTTATCTGCTTTTAAACCAGCTGGATTCCATCCAGTCCAGCTGTGGTTGTGGAACAGGAACCGGCCCACAGCATCACTTCCTCTACTGTTCTCACCTGCTGAGCCGCTCAGATCCACGGCGTTTTCACACCTACAGCTGGTTTTACTTTGGTCTGAATCAGTTGTTGAGTTTAACTTGTAACTTTCTTCTGTTCGTTGATCAACCAAATATTGATACAGGAATAAATTGTTTTGTTATATATTGTCATAAATCTCAAGTCTTTTTGTTTTCTATTCTAGTTGTTCTGTGTGATTTATGTCTATAATGATATATTTAGTGACTCTGATGCTGAAGCTGCAGCTTCTGAGGACAGATTTATTTCTGTCCTAAAACCAGCAGATGAGTTTCTGAGGATTAATCAGAGTCACGTGACTCCATCAGCTGATGATGAAACATCCACCTGCTGCCACCTGCTGGCGGAGCGATGATATTACAACTCAGCTGACAGAAACACTCTGGTTCTTCCTTCAGAAAGAGGCTCAGATCTGGAACATCTGGACTAAAGCAGCTTGTCCTAGTCAAAGGCTCCAGTCCTGCTGTGATGAACTAACATGCTGGAGCAAAGCAGGATGTGAAGATGTCCAGATTATAATCCAGAATCCTGAAGGACCGAGCAGAACAAACTTCACTGCAGATGAAGGAGAAATGATCCAGAAAACAGATTTTAATGATGAATCAGTTCCCAGATCATCCTGAACATGAAGTGATGAATGTTGAAGCTCAGAGACTCTGAGACCTGAAGGAGAATGAAAACATCAGCTGAGCTGTAATACCAGCTACCAGCCACTAGGTGGGGTAAAAACCACGGCAGCTTCAGGACCTGAACGAGGACCTGAACCAGGACCTGAACCAGGACCTGAACCAGGACCAGGACCAGGACCTGAACCAGGACCTGAACCAGGACCAGGACCAGGACCTGAACCAGAACCAGGACCAGGACCAGGACCAGAACCAGAACCAGGACCAGGACCAGGACCAGGACCAGAACCAGAACCAGAACCAGGACCAGGACCAGGACCAGGACCAGAACCAGGACCAGGACCAGGACCAGGACCAGAACCAAGACCAGGACTAGAACCAAACATCACTGTGTGAGTTTTACTCAACAGCAGACATTAATTCACACAAATCGTCTTTTAATTATATATCTAAATAATGTAGAAACTGGATTTATTTGTTTTAATATTCAGATGTTTTGACCCATTTTGAAGTTTTGTATCTGTTGCAGGTAAAATAAAATCTTTTATAAAATGTTATTAATTTGTTTATCTTTTGGGTAAATGACGTCTAATGGTCTGACTTTAGCTCCATCCAGCCTAAACAGTGATGAGTAACGACTTAAACCTTTTCAAACTGAACCAGAACTCAGTGAATCTATGTGGAGGTAAAATCACAAGAAGTGATGACGATGAGGACCAAACGGAGGAAGAGGACAGAACTGGAGGAGGAGGAGTTGCTGTTGCTAACAGCAGCTTCATAATTCATAATATGTTTCTCTGCTCTGGCATAAAAATGCTTTGGGCAATTCCACAAAATGTTCTGTTTGTTTTGGAAATTCCCTGGAAAGGTTGATGAATGTTTTATGAACACATGAGTTCATGCAGGTGGAAACAGGAGGAGCTTCAGGGGAAAAACCAAAAAGATTGAACATGTTTCAACCTGCAGCCTGACGGCAACTTCTGGTAAACTGAAAATATCAGGAAGTCGTTCTGCAGGAATAAAAACAAAACCGAAATTTCTTAAGGTTGAATTAATATCATCTCAGTTAGGACTTTTAGTTGGTAACAGGTCAGACCTTAATAATAAAGTAAACAACATGTATTGCAGAGAAAAACTCTTTAATTCATCTGTATCACACGTTTCAGCAACATGGCAATTCAAAGAGCTTCATATCATAAAAACCATAAACTGGGAAACAACCATGAAACATTACATTCACCATCATTCAAATCATCAACACACATCAGATATAAATGTGTCCAAATGAGCCAAACACATCCAGCTGAAACATGGAAGAGGGTTTTATTTCCTGACTGACTCAGATGGAACATAATTAACATTGGTTTGATTTGGTACAAAAAAAATAAAGAAACTTGTGAAAACTGTTATCTAAACAATTAATTCAAACAGATTTTCAAAATTAAACAAAAATCCAATTTCCCTAACTTGAGAATTACCACTAAAAACGTTGACACCAGAAAACAGCAGTACGTTTGTTAAATGGACCCTAAGATACAGAAAAGCACCATTACATAAGGATTCTATATGGAAACATTACTCTAAAGATGTGTAACATTTTAAAGGACCTCAAAGAACAAAGAACAAACTCAAACTCAATCCAAAAGGACAACAGCCTGTCCAGAGTGAAGCAGATTCTCACCTGAACAATTCATCTCCCCTCTGAATACAAATACACAGAACAGGTAAAACAAACAATGTACTGAGGCCACAACCCCAGAAGTCGGTTTATATTTTATATTCAACACTCACAGTAATTAATCTCCATCAACGGTTACAAAGGCCAAATCTCACTGCTCACATAAATCACTCAAAATAAAACCTCATCACTACAAAAAAAGCAAAATCACCAGTAAAGTTTACAGTACCAAGCTTATAATTTTGATGTTTTATTTATTTATTTGTTTATTTGCTTTTACTTATTATTTGTCTACTAACATTACAGATTATTCCCAGGTGAGGTTATGAAGTTTTACTGCTACCTTTACAGCTTCAGATGGGGCCCATGGCTGTTCCACAGAAATGATGGCACATATGTGCAGCTTAACGCTTAGAATCAGGGTCAAGGCACAAGCAAACTAAGCAGCCGCTTGGGCCCCATAGGTGGAGCTGACTTCTTTTTTCTGTTTTAATCCGGATTGCAAGTGTGTCTGTTGCTCTTAGCAAGATATATTAATAAAAGATATGTTTATAGTTTATGCATTTAAAGCTGGACCAATCACACCGCTGGCTCCTCTGCTCATTGCCTCGCCTGCTGCAGTAGCTGGATTAAGTTTATGTCTTTGCGGAAACCCGACACCTCCTTTCACTCAAACTGGACACAAGCTGACCTGTATGGATATTTACATCAACCCCCTGTGAGGAATTATGATTCTTTCCAGAGGTTTTGATCAGGGTAGGACTTTAAACACCACTCTGGTTAGCTCTAGTTGTGCAGCTCTACGTGAATTTTGAATATTGAGGAACTGACTGGTGAACTGTGGTAAAGAAATGCTTCTAGGTCAGTGGTCCCCAAAGTCCACTGACCTAGGTCACTTCTAGGTGACCTAGTTGTGAAGTGACCTAGAAGTGACTTCTAGGTCACTTCACAACATGCATCCTGCATATTGATGCAGGATGCATGTTGATGCAGGATGTATCAACATGCATCCTGCATCAACATGCAGGATGCCGGTCCTCTATGCCCGGCATCCTGCATGTTTTAGTCTCTCCCTTGTGTATCGCACCTGGATCAAATCATGGCTCATTAGAGGCCTGAGAAGAACATTGACAAGCTGAAAAGGTTGTTACTACCAGCAGGGAGAGACTAAACCGTGCAGGATGTCGGCCCTGGAGGGCCGACTGTGGGGACCCCTGGTCTAGGTGCTCACCTCACTCAGACCTGATCCTCTTCGTCTCAGAGGAATCAATTCGCTTGATTCCTCTGAATCAAGCAAATTGTCACATCACGTTCACGTCATACATATCCATGTATGACGTGAACCCCTGGCCAACCAATCTAATCGATTGAAAGGGGTTTTCCGAATTGATATTGAAATGGAAAAATTCATTAAAATTCAGTGATGTGTGGACATTTTTAACTTTATTTTTTAACCACTAAATCTAATCAATCTGCAAAGAGAAGAAGTAGAAGAAGTGTCAGTCCGATCACAGGTCCAGAAGATCCAGCTCTGCTTCCTCTGTCTAAGAGGATCCTTGACCCTGTGGAGGAGAACCAGCAGTGAGAACGAGGCGTCGGGTAGAAACTGAAGAACAAAACATCTTCTAACATCAAAACGAGGCTGTCAGTGGAAACTGGCTTCACTCGGTGCTCAGTGACAAATCAGGTCTTTCTTTGTTGTGCAGGAAGAGATTTTCTCCAACATGACCTGAGTTTTTGATTTATTCTATTTTTATCACCCTATCAACCTAAACCAAGCAGAGACGTCTCCATCTGGAGCTCCACGGCTTCCAGCATCTCTGCCAACCTTCCCTCAGTTTCCATCTTTAATCAACATCTGGAATAAACCCTGAACATGATCAGTCAGATTCCAGGTCCAAGAAATCACTTGGCTTGGTGAGCAACTTACCTGGATGGATGACCTGTCAGGTAACCATCAGGTGCAGAGCAGTGGACAGACCAGACTCTGTCTCAGCAAAAGCATCAGCCGACATCTGGACTTCATCCGATGTGCCAAAACCAATCTGAGAAACTCAGAGCTTTAGAGGGAAACTCACTGAGTCAGGAGCCTGGATCTCTAAACCTGGACCTGACTTCAGCTCCAGGACTTACATTCTGTCTGATCTCATCTGTTTGCAGATGATGTGATGCTGTTTGTATCTGTAAGTTAAACTGATGAGGTGAAGAAGAAGCTGAGCTGAAAGACAAAGATGAGCTACAGAACCAGACAACAGAGACTAACGGGTCGGTCCTCCTCAGACTGACTTCACTCTGCCCTGTCACTGTCCTACCTCAGCTCAGACATGGAGCCGAGTCGTTTCTGGAGCCGAGTCGTTGCTGAACGGCTCAGACCTCAGCTGCTCTCAGCTGAGTTGGTTCAGATCTGAGATCCAGAAGGATCCGGATCTCTTCCAGCTGCAGAAGAAGCTGCCTGGAGGAACCATCAGCCTTTCTCCACTGAACATCTTAACTCTATGGCTCTGTTAGGTGAAAATTCCTCAGTCAGGATTATTTAACACTGTGTCCAAGAGATTAGAGCCTCAGGACCAGAAACCCATGAGCAGGTCAGATCCAGAGTGAGTTGGACTCTGACATCAGGCAGTTTCATAACGAGGATAGGAAACCAATGGAGACACAGTGTGACTGAGCAGCTGCAGTAAACAACATCTAACCCTGGATATGCAACCCAGACTGGTCCATTGGTGAGACGTAATAAAGACAGAGCATGACCATCAGATTATTAAAGAGCTTATATAATTTCCTCCACTCCCAGCTTTGGATGAGTAAAAGACACGATATGGATGAAGAACATCTTAAGGTCTTAGAAAACATGATGGCCAGCAGGAAGCTGCTGAAATCTGGTCCAGACACACGGACAGACAGACTCACCTCGAGCAACATTCAGGTTGACGATGCAGACATGTTTTAAATTCATGTTGTTTGCTCCATTATAAAAGACTTGACATTTGTATGTTCCTCCATCTTCAGGCACCACGTTCCTCAGAACCAAAGATACGTCTCCGTTCTTCATCTGTCTGTCCTTCAGATCCGCCCGGTTCTTAAAAGATGGATGCTGTTGTTCTGGGACAAACTGTGAACTTCTGAACAGAAGAACACGATATGAACCCACATTATCCTTGGTCCAATCTACTACATCGATACGTTTGCTGTTCGTAGGCTGACATGGTAGAATGGCTTCCTGTCCAGGTTTCACTGTGACGTCGACCTGATCTGAAAGAGAGGAAACAAGACATTAAAGACAGACTCTGGTTTCTGAGTTTCACTAAAGAAGCACTGATCTGGTTGGATCATAAATAAGTTACAGAATATTTAAACAATCTGGTTAAGCTCAGCTGTTCTGGACTGTGAAGCAGTGAGGCTCAGTGGACTCAAAAGAATTATATTCCAGTTTTCAACTTAAAGTTTTCATGTCGAGATGCATTTTTAGTATTGCTTGTGTTTCTAAAAATAAATATGAGTGAATATTTAAAACAATAAGAGAGGTCAGCTCAACCTTGTTACCAGACAGACTGGTTAGTTAACTGGTCACCAGTTTGACGTCTATTCCAGTGATTTATATGAAGGGATCCAGATCCATGGTGACCCAACTCATCCTCTGTGATCCTCCTTTGAGATGCTCCAGTCTGGTAGAAACTGTTGGTCTCACCAACTAAAACTAAACATTATAAATAACTTTGATAGTATGTAATTATATAAATAGATTTAGATTTTGAACAAGAGATTCCTCAAATAGATAAATTGTCTATTCATCTACCTAACAATATTTTTAATACAGTGATTTCAATAATGTCTTTTTGCTAGTTCAACATTTATGAAGTTGTTTTATGGGTTTAATTTGTAAATATTGTAGAGATAATTTCTGTCAGATGTTAAAGACATTTCTCCATCTCAGTGGAGATGGATCATAAACTCATCTCATCTACTGTGGTTGATGTCTCGTTTTTCACAGGTTGTCACACTCAGAGGTCTAACTTTTTCATCACTTAGAAAAGAAGCTCAAACAAGGTAAAGCTCAGTTTGCGTGATGTTAGTAAAGCTAGCTGTACAGAGATACATAAGCATTTGTGATGAAGAAAAAGTTGTCACTCACTGCACTGAATTATTGTGCAGAGGTGTTGACTGACTTGTCGCCTGTATGGGACAACGCTGTGTCCAAAAGTCTGCAACATAGTGATGTGACATTTAGGAACAGTCCAATTCTTCTGAACGGATCTTTACTTAGAAAATAGGACTGGAGTGTCGCTGAGAGCTGATCTTTGTTCATGTAATGCTCTGCATACACTGCAGTAGCTATCATTATTTTATTTAATCATGTACATTGATATTTTTTTAATTAACAAATAAATAAATCACAAGAATGAAAGAGCATGTAGAGCACATTGCTCTTTGATTTTGTTAAAAGTGGCAGTATAGCAGTTTAATGATATTACAAAATATATTATTTTCTTTTGAATACGTGAGCATTTTCAAAAGCAAAAACTTCTTTACTTTAAATTGAGTAAAATTCAGACTGAGCACCTTTACATGTAGGTGAGTAAAATATCAATACTTTTACTGAAGTACTAGAATCATCTATTTATTTAGTGTCTTTCTCTCTTTTCAGCTTCTACCAAAATATCCGTTACCCTGTAGGTTAACCAATGAATATTAGAGAACATGAAAATAAAGCAAATCAAAAAATAATTGATTAAAGGAAAATTACACCATTTGATAATGTTCTGTTTTGTCTTTGTTCTGAATGTATCCATCTTAATTCAAATTAAAAAAGACATTAATCCCAAAGGAAAATTAAACAATGTAAATAATAATATTAATGTAAACTCCCCAGATCTTTTTTGTTAGTTTTTTCTCTTATTAATCTGTTGTAATTTGTAGGGTAACAGAAAATTTGCACTAATTTGTTGGTGTGTAATGTTTGTTCTGAATTAATTGGTGAATAAAAATAAAAACTTCTATAAAGTTCTAGAATTGAGTAGTTCAACAAAATCAACCAGCAAAAGACAGAAAACAACAGAAAACAGCAGCAGGAACAAACTGAACTCTTTCATACAGATTGATCTGAGGCCCTAAAACTTTACTGCCATAAACATCAACATTTCCTCAGTAAAGGAGGTTAGTGTGAGTTTCTAAAGTGTTTCAGCTGTTTAGGTGGAACTTACCAGAAAATGTGTAAGAAACGCCTGATACCAGAACCAGAACCAGCAGCTGCGTTAAAGTCGCCATGAGGAAAAACAACCTTCATGATCAGAGGACGTGCCTGAACGAGAAGCTGCAGAAGTAAAGCAGTTCAGGTATTTCCTCATTTTAAAAAACTGCTGCCGTTGCAAAAAAAACGGATTATTTCAGTTTAAACTAAAATCTAAAAAAACTGTAATTTCTCACAATAAAACTATGTTTTTTAAGTATTTTGAAGATGATGGATGAAGTCAAACACCAGTTAAACCAGAAAAACACTCCTAGACTGGTCAAACCTGAACTGGGTTTATTATTTACTGAAGGTCTGTTTTATTCTTCCACAAGCAAAAGTGTTCAAATCTGGACAGAAAAATAAACCAACTCTTTGGTTTGTTACTATTTTATGAGCAAAAGCATAAATTACATTATGTATTCAATTAATTATTAAATCAATATTTTTGGAGGTTCCAGTTGGCCCAGTGGATCCGCCCTCCTCCAACATGTCCATTCCTGCAGCAGCTGCAGGAATCCTACCTCAGCTATCAGCACCACTCCCTCCTGGTGCTTCACCCCTTTTCTTGATTGGTCTGATGTCCGATCTGAGCCGTCAGCTCAGACTGGACATTTTCACTGGAGCGGCTTCAACAGCGACACTCAACGTGACATGGTTTGTTTGAAAAAGACTCTAACTGTGGCAAAACGTCTAAAATAAAAGCAAATACTATCAACTATTACATAAGGAGCTTCAGTTGTCATGTATCACAGAGCTAAGAATATGAACCACCATTTGATGTGACTCATTTAGTTTACTGTAAAAATCAGAGCTTTGTATTAGTGAAGCATCTTCAGATCCAACCCATTAAATTCCAACTTTACCTAAATAATCTTTTATTTTATTTTACTGAGTTCAAACTTTGTCTTCTGCAGGTTCAGGTACCAAATGTCAGTTTTAACTGTGACAGACAATTGTACATAATCACCTGCACAACTTGTTGAAAGAAATGAGAAAATGATTTTCTGATTTGACACTGTGATTTAAATATCGAGCAAGAAGTTTTGATCATTTTAATTCTGTTCTGAGAAATGAACCAAAGCTACTGAGGAAACCTGCATTATGAACCAGCATTAATCCTCCTGCAGCCTGAAAACGACGCTCATGAGGACCAGTGAATGTCCCAGCAGGGGTCCTGTTAAATAAAAACCTGATAAAGCCACACAGGGTCAGTGTGACGCCACTGGACTGCAGACAGAGTAAAAAGCTCATTGGGTCCAGATGATTCCTTCTGTTAAGACAGCAGGAGGGACGACCAGAGAGAACCATAATGTTTAGTAGTTAAGTATTAATTCAACACCAGGTGGCGCTGATGTGCTGTAAAGATAAATTACATCAGCCTTTGTATTTCAGTAACTACCATTATTAATGCATCACTCATGTTCATCATAGAGGTTTTTATATATAAACTAAATAAACTGATTTTGTGTCTAAATTTAAACCTGAAATGACATAAAGTTCATTTTGCCCCAGTTCCTTTCATCATGCAGCTTCCCTGACTTTGTGCTGAACCTGGTTTCTCTCTGCTGGTTGAAGCAGCAGCAGCAGGAAGTGAACAGCAGCAGAGGAAGAGGGCGGACTGAGCCGGTCTCACCAGCACCGACCCAAACGGGTCAACGACTGAGGAGACATGGAGGAAACATCTGCCAGACGACTGCTGGGTGAGAAACTGTCTGTTTTCTGCTTGGTTCTGATGGTTCTGATGGTTCTGGTGGTTCTGATGGTTCTGGTGGTTCTGGTGGTTCTGATAGTGAGGTCAGAGGTTAAAACTGGACCCAAACCCAGCAGGACTTTAAGAAGGAAATGTGTGTCAGACCTTCACAGTTGATGATGAGGATCTGAAATGTTCTGCAGTTGGTCGTTAACTTCAGCTGAACTTTGTTCTCCTCAGAGTTTATCGTCCTGCTGAGCTGCTCATCAAACTCAGGTCAGTGTTTCATCCTCCACCTGCTGAGTGAAGCTGCTACTTCGCTACAGGAACTGATGTTAATCAGAGACTGAAACGTTACATCATGATTAACTCCTGAGATTCAGAACCTTATTATAGGGTGGAGGAATCAGACATGATCAATGAAGCAGGACAGAGAATTTACAGACGGTTCTGTTATCTCCAGTTCTCCCAGTTCGTCTGACTGTGGATCCCAGCAGATCTCAGTTCTTCCAATATGAATCAGTGACTCTGATCTGTGAGGATGGAAACTCTGATGGATGGACTGTGAGGAGAAACACGACCAGAGGAACCAGGAAGCCATGTGGAGATGGATGGGGGGAACCAGCTGGTTCTATCTGCAACCTGACCTACATCCTCCCATTGGACTCTGGTGTTTACTGGTGTGAGTCTGGATCCTCCTCCATCAGCAGCAGCAGCATCCAGCTCTCTGTCTCTGGTAAGATCAGACTGTGGAGTTAGTGTTGCTGTGTGTAAATGGATGAGATGCTGTAGTTTGTCTCTGTGTTGAGGTGGATCAGTGATCCTGCAGAGTCCTGTCCTCCCTGTGATGGAGGGACATGACGTCACGTTACGATGCCATGATCAGACTTTCTCCAACCTCCCAGCTGCTTTCTATAAAGATGGATCCTTCATTGGTCATGAAACTACTGGAAACCTGATCATTAACCAGGTGAAGAAATCTGGTGAAGGTCACTATAAGTGTAACATCAGCGGTCAGGGAGAGTCTCCATCCAGCTGGATCTCTGTCAAAGGTCAGCAGCTTCTCTGGTTGCTTCAACCTTCATCAGGAGACGAGAAACAAATTATTACTTTGATTCATTTCAGGGAGAATCAGCTCCACTCCTCCTCCATCCTCCACTTCTTCTCTTCTACCTCCATCCATCTCTTCTTCCAGTTCTTCATCTCCTATAAATCCTACCTCTCCTTTTCCTCTTCTTCTCTGTCTCTGTCTCTGTCTTTGTCTCGTCTTCGTCTTCCTGGTTCTGCTGCTGAAATGTTTTGTCAAGAGGAAACGTGAAGGTAAACATCAAACATTATCAGAAGCTTTTCTTCCAGACATGCTGAGTTTTTTCTTTTAGATGTTTTCAGATTGTGATTTTATATTTTTGTTGTGTTTTCAGTTGTGGAAGATGAAGCTGCAGATGAAAATCCGTCACACAGTGACGATGTTTTACAAACACAACTGCAGCCAATCAGATGCAACACAGGTGGAGTTCAGTTTTATATGAGTTATTTATGTTTGTTTTACCAACCAGATGGAATATAAGAATTATTTTTAACGTCTGTGATTTCATTTATTTGGAAATGTTTGATTCAGTTTATGATCTTCCACAAAAACAATCAAGACCAAACTGTGATGATGTCATAACGATGTCATAATGATGTCATGAAGATGTCATGATGATGTCATGATACCTCCCAGTCATTTTCACTGACTAGAACAGGTTTTTGTGGTTCAGTATTTGTTCTGTTTCCATCATAAAGTCTCTCATATCGCAGCATTTCATTGGTCGCCTTCAGTTTTAGATCCAGAGGCCAAACTGTTAGGATGGAGGGACTGATGTCACACGCTGAGGTCATGCTGAGTTCACTCGATGATGTCACTCTATGATGTCACTCGATGATGTCACTCTATGATGTCACACGCTGATCAGCAGACAGAGAAATGTCCCAGTTTGGGTTGTACTGGTGCATCTGGTTTAGCATCTCGCTGGTTTGTCTCCATGTTGGAGGTTTGGGTTTAATCCGCCTGTTCAGTCAGAGTCCAGCTCGCCTGAATACTCTGGATCATAAATACCAACCAAACCGAACTGGACCAGACCGGACCGGACCGAACCGAACCGAACCGAACCGGACCGAACTGGACCATGTCGTACCGCTCAGTGGACCAGAGACCTGAACCGAGTGTAACTTACTGATCCTCAACCATCTAATCTGGAAATGTCTCCTAACTGGGAGGACTGGATCTGGAGTGTTTGGTTCTGAGACGTTCTAGTCGGGTTCTGGTCGACCCACTTCAGGCTTCTGGACATTATCAGCTCTCTGTGTTGGTCCAGAGGATGGAGTAGAAGAACTTGGGTTGGTGGTCCTCCTGGTGTGTCAGAAGGTTCTGAATGTCCAGTACCAGACCATCCTGATGGATCCGGGTCCATTACATTCATCCAGTCTGGTTTATGGTGGGAACATCCATGGAGTCTCTGGAATCACATCTGGAGGTTTGTGTTCTGTTCTGACTCGGGTAGGAGACGAACGGACCAGGTCCAGACAGACCTGGAGACTGGATGGTGAACACTGGAGGTTTTGAAGGTTCTGAAGGTTCTGGAGGTTCTGGAGGTTCTGAAGGTTCTGGAGGTTCTGGAGGCTCTGGAGGTTCTGGAGGTTCTGGAGGCTCTGGAGGTTCTGGAGGTTCTGGAGGTTCTGGAGGTTCTGGAGGCTCTGGAGGTTCTGAAGGTTCTGGAGGTTCTGGAGGTTCTGAAGGTTCTGGAGGTTCTGGAGGTTCTGAAGGTTCTTGAGGTTCTGGAGGCTCTGGAGGTTCTGAAGGTTCTGGAGGTTCTGGAGGTTCTGAAGGTTCTGGAGGTTCTGGAGGCTCTGCAGGTTCTGAAGGTTCTGAAGGTTCTGGAGGTTCTGGAGGCTCTGGAGGTTCTGAAGGTTCTGAAGGTTCTGGAGGTTCTGGAGGCTCTGGAGGCTCTGGAGGTTCTGAACGTTCTGAAGGTTCTGGATGTTCTGGAGGTTCTGGAGGTTCTGGAGGTTCTGGAGATTCTGGAGGTTCTGAAGGTTCTGGATGTTCTGGATGTTCTGGAGGTTCTGGAGGTT